>JAOEGS010001841.1:21763-61553 GCA_025447755.1 Corythornis vintsioides | reverse complement strand
GTTTCTTGGGATGAATTAAATGGATCTGGTACCACCGTAACCCAGGTTATCATTTGCAAAACCATTCACTGAAAAAATAAACACCCAGCCCTATACATTGAGGTGAAAAAGCAGGCAGAAGGACTTATCCCACTGAAAAAGAGGGCATCTTTCCCAAGTGCATATGCTTAACCCAGGCTAAAGCCATTTGTTCAGAAGAGTCTGTCATTTTACAGTGCACCAGCGAGTGTGTGTATATAGGAGTGCGTGTTTTTTGCTCCCTGACCTAGAATCATGCTGTTATATAAACCCTGGGATTATCAATAACCTCACATTACAAACCAGCTCCTGTTCAACTCATTAAAGGATTGTGTCTCTGCCTGTTCTGACTCATTTAGCCTCTCTGGCATTCTTTCTGTTAATGAAGATAGCAATTCATTACCCTGCACTAGCTGAAACACCCAGAGGTTAACTCAGTTTTCCCTTTTGAAACGATTCTTTTACAACAGTATTGCAGCAGTTCCTCTTGCCCTGGCAAAACAGGCATCAGATCAGCCAGCAGCAAGATATTCCAACCTCAAATACTTGCTTCTGAAATTATGGCTAGACGTATATGAAGTACACAAACCTGGATTAAACCAGTAAACTTCCATCACTCTTGTCCTAAGCTTGGTTCCCTGGCTTTATAATGCACAACATGACATCATCGCCTTGCAATGAAACATATAATCAAAAACCCAGAAGCTAACTCTAGGGGTTTTGGAAGAACCAGTTTTTAGGGAAGATGAGATGTGACCTTGTTTCTTTTAAGCTTTTGCAATATTGAGCAAAACAATTTATGTATTAGTAGGTTCATAAAGCTGCATTTAATTTTTTAACTAGCTTTACAATTTGACCAGGTCAATGGGATCATCAATAATTCTGCAAGAATTCTTCCTTGAAAATCCAGGAATTTGCTGTTCTGGTTCTTCTTATTTTCTGCTCTCATGGAACCTGCTGTCTTATACAGATCTATGCTTGGTTTCCCTCCAGCAACTCATCATACACAATCTACTACAAATGCTGGAAGTCTGCTTTACAGATTGAATGGGTCCTGTAATTTCTTAGTGGTATCATACTCTAAACACAAAGAAATCAAGCAAAGTTAGAGGTGTTGGCCAATGCCCCATGAGTTTAAATCCCAAAGTAGCCAGCATAGATTTAAAGATTATTCCAGTCAGAAAGTGTTATCTCTGTATGGCCAGTATCACCTGAAAATATACCAGAGACAGTTTTGAGGGAGAAGCATTTTGCCAGCTGAATGATCATCACTTTAAGCAGGTGAATTTCCAGGTCACTTTGTAAAAGAACAACCTGGACAAAACCAGAGTAAAGAATCAAGAACTAAACCAAATCCTCTAGAGATAACCAAGGTTAGAGGGCATTGTGGCTGAATCTTAAGCAAAATAAAACAAAGAGTGAGAGGAAAAAAGCAGCATGGAATACATAAGAAAAAAAAAAAAAAGAAAAAAAGAAAAGAAAGAAGAAAAATAAGCAATGCTACAGGACTGCAGGCAAAACCAAGGAAAATTTTGTTGCTCTTCCTGTGGAAAAATTTTGAAATTCAGATTGTGAGAGTGTTCTGATCTGTCTGAGGTTGGCATTTTAATGGGGCTGGCTTCTCCAAGGCAGCCTATTACAGTCCCATTCAATAGTTCTAACCATTGTGGAAAAAATGGCATGTGCCAACAGCTATTTTCCACAATTTTCTTCAGAAAATCTGAAAGAAATGCAGAAAATTGATTTGCAGCCCTGGCAGAGAGATAGAGAAACAGTAGCACAAGGCTGTAGGCCAGTAATTTATGTTTCGAATGTCAGTGAGTGCTTTGCCTATAATTTCAAGGGAGAATGATAATAATTAAAAGCACAAACTCTCCAGTCATTTCTTATAAGGAAAAAGCTGCATGTAGTAAGTTTAGGGATTTCTTTAAGTGCTTAACTTTTCCAGTGGAGTTTCAAAAATTAAATATAGCAATAATATCTGTCATCCAAAATCATCCAAAGGAGCTTTCCAATGCAGAGAGAGGAAGCACTTCAGCTACCACTGAATTGCAGCCACTGCTTGGGTGAAACGTGGCAACTGTTTAACAACAGGCAGTCCTTCATGGCCCCTGCAGCCCACAGATGTGGACCAGCAGCCAAATACTCCCCTGGGACATGTAAGGAGGGCAAGGTCATTGCAGCATGTCCCTGACCAGCACTGTGAAGGCTGATGAAGAGATGCCTGAGATAACAAACGTCCTGCACCACAAATAGCCAAGTGGACATGCCAAGTTGTGTCATGACTTGTTCATTTGGATCCAGCCTGGGATCTCTTGCAGGATGGTGTGGCACTCTTGCAGATGCCATGTGGCAACATTAAATGGGTTTTTCATGAGGAAGCAGTCTGCAGTACATCTAAACATACAGAACCAGACTAGAATACGAGGCAGAGCATTATCAGAGCAACCACCTATAATTCTGGCTTAAATTCCATGAGAGGCAAAATTAAAGATGACCCCCACACACTCTGATTTAATGCCAGTGGCGGTTGCTTGGAGTGTAAATTCACTATGCAATGGTTATATGTGGCGTATTTATTTGGGTCCACACCAAGCCCAAGCTTCTTCTGGGCTGGTTCTATAAGTAGTTGGGATACTGATTGAATACCTAGTTCCAATTCAACTCAAGATGAAGACGACTTGAGAGAAACAGGGAAAGAACCTCTGCAGCTAAAACCAGTCCTCTAACACCTGTCCTGTATACAGATTCTTTGGCAGGGGACACAATACCAATGTGAAAACTATAGTTTGCCATAGCTAGATTTCCACAGGAGTCTTCCATGGGAATCTCTGAATAAATGGCTGAATTCACGTCCATCCTGTGTTTGAATAAAACTAAGTGTGCAGGCTCCTGTGTGCACAGCCCTGGAAGATGACTGTTCACCCTGCAAACACAATGTGCCTTTCTATCAGTGGGAGCAGAAATCCAAATAACAAATTAATTTGTAAAGGCCACGTATGAGCCACATGAGCATTTCCACTGACTCATTGGTAAAATTAATACGAATGAAGTGCATGCACCTAAGAGTAAACTTTCTCTTCTCTGCAAACCAGGATCATTTCCTCTACAAGTTACTTCACTTATAACTTTCCACACCCATTCTGCAACCATATGGACATTTCTCAAGGCATTTATTCATCATATTATTTTATTTTTTTTTTTTTCAAACAGAGTAAGTCACAGAATCTTCATGAATACAGGCAGTAGTATTGCAGAGATAAATGGCTTTCAGACATTCATTTCTGACTGGGTAAATATTAACCTTTTGACCATTGACCAATTGCTTACAAATTGTAATATATTGAAATGCAAAAGAGATGTATGTATCAGTACATATATTCACCTTTTTTTCAGCAGAAAATCCTCCTGACAGTGCCTCATACTGATTATGAACAGGACATGAATTAAGACAGTGCATATGGAATTTGTGTATCAGTGTTTTCCCCAAATGCTCTTTCTTCCTCTAGAATCTGTATCTTCAATAAAATTAAAAATCATTTTATATCTCTTTCAATAGCTATAAAATTAGATATTCCTTTGATAGGAGGAAAATTCTGGAAAAGTATTATGACATAATCTGTGCATACCTGAGTTTGCAGAGAACCTGAAGAAAGGTATAAGTAATGAAGTACTGTATTCATCTCAGTCAAGTATTAACTCACTTTTCTTCTTAGTAACACACGTAAGAAATCAGAGGGTGAGCTCACAAATTGCTGTGCTGACTTGTTAGAAATTTCCACTAGAAACATTCAGAAGGAAAATTATCCCCAGGGATCACAGCTTCAAGTTCCCAGCAGCTTCCCTGGCCACATTTGGCCTTGTGGAGGAGTAACAGCAGCAAAAAAACTTCAGTGAATGCAAAGCCCATGGAAAGGGATATCTGTATCTTTCTTCTCTGTGTTACTAGTGTGGTGCTTGTGATTTGATGGACATGGTAATCTCACCTCAAGTCATAAATACTTGGTAAAAAGTAGATGATCCTACCTAGGGCAAGGCCTTTTGATTATTCTTGGGACTGGTACCTCCTGAGAAGGAGCCTTGAGTACAACTTGAGTGCTCCAATACAATTGCACACATTGCTGATTAAACTGAAGGCAGAATTTGACCCTCAATCCTCATTGGCACCACACAGAGTCAAAGATTATTTGACCACTGGAACTATGTTCAAAGCCCTGTTCTGGTATCTTACATAATAAATATGTGATTAAAGATTACTAAGCATCACTTAATGAAAGGTTTTCATGCTTTTTCTGAATATAAGTTGAACTGATTAAATGCTATATGAAATACTTCAATACTAACAATCCTGGGAGCATAATTTTGAACACTTGGCAACCTTGTAATGGTTTGTCATTAACAAACATGCCCTAATATGCTATTCCACTTCAGCAGCCTCTCTGAGAAGGTCTTTTTTTCTTTTTTCCATTGCAGCAAGGAAACGTAGACTGAGTTATCCAGAAGAAGCAGGTGTTGCAGCGTTGCTCCCTGTGGAGGTTATTTCAATACCCAGACGTCATTAGCACTGAGATACAGTACGTTGTAGTACAGTAAATGCGTCACGTTGCACTGGCTTCCACGGTACTCTAGTGCATCCTGCCATGTATCATTGTGGGCTTCTGTCAGCAAAGGTTGTTTGAAAGGGAAGGACTAGTCACTGTAAGCAGGAACTGCAGAGCAAAGAGAAAGGTTGCAATCTCTTTATTCCCCCTGTTCACAGAATCAACCAACCTCAATAAAACTAGGTTGCTTTTATAGATTCTATTGTCTTTGCACACATTTGGCATTTAAAAAAAAAAGGAAGATACTGTGAGTTAAGGAACCACCAGATCCAGTTTCCTATATTAACAGTAACATTATCTGAAAAAAAAACACATTATAAGTAATAGAGTTACAACAGTGTCTCTGATGGTGCACGAGTGTTCCAGTGGTTTCACCAGGGAAGGGTTTAACCCCCTTGTCAAGTTGTCCTGTATTTGTTTGACTAATGATACCATTTCTGGACACTGATCAGTTCTAGCCAAAATTCCTGTTGCTTAAGATTTGTCTGGTTTTGGTTAGAATAACTACTTTGTTCTTCAACTCTGTCAAGCTGCCTCCTCTTTCATAACAGAAGTTAATTCCACTCAGTTTCACACCCTCAAATAGCATCATTTAATGTCTCAGCTGGAATGAACAGTGAAGTCTCTTCACAGAATTAAGCTGGGGTTTTGTATCTTTGCATGAAGTCTGAACTGATTTAGTAAAATATGATATCAGCAATGCATGAGGTACTGGATGAGGTTACTGTGCATGATAGGGTAGGAAGGTATTATTAACGCAGCAAGAAGGAAAACACAAACCTCTGGCACATCAGGGAGAACCAGGTAGTCTTAACGAAACAGTTCAGAATGAGATGCTGCTTCAACTCCATAACTGCTAATCCAAGTAAGATAAGGTCCCTGCAGGCACTTAGTACACTGATGGAAAAATCTGGTTACTATCAACATCTGCTTCAGCTGGAATAGAATTTGCCTCAGTGTTGCTAGTACAATTCACAGTTTAAACACCATGAAGCATTTCCATTTCATAATGAGGTTTTCATTTGAATGCAGGTCTCTGGGAGTACAAGAGGATAATTTTATCTAAACCAATTTATCCACTCCTAACAATTTTACCCAGCAGGTCTCAGATGCTGAGAGGAGATCCACAAGCAGATCTGCCTGTGTATTCACAGGAGATGCCTTTTTTAATTCCTTAGCAATTTCTTTGTTACTGGAGGATGAGAATGAAAGGCTGGCTGAATGGAGGCATGACCCCTGTGTCTTAATAAAATCAAATCCTCTGGGGTTGACTCAGAGGTTATGCTTCCAGTGCCATGGGAGAGACCTGGATTAATTCCTGCTCTGGTCCTTTGCTCTAAGGACCAGCAGCAGCAGTGCAGGGTGTTGCAGAGGTTTCGGATGGAGATATTCAGTAATGACCTTTCTGATTGATCACAGGGCAGTGCAGATGAGCCCCAGGGGGACTCAGGCCTCCTCAGCTAGGCAGCATCACTGGAAGGGAACTGGGATGGATTACAGCCCTGGGAAAGGAAGCGGACTCAGGGCTCTGTGAGGGCACATGAGTTGTCCTCAAGTTTAAAAAGCAAAAAGCATAAAAAGTGACACACCCCACTGTCATAGCTAGGCAAGATGTGGGAAATTCAACAACATATTATTTGCTGGAAAGAAATTGTACTTTTCTAAAAAAATGTGGCTCTCAGTGAAAACCACGTTTATAAAATTTCAAACAATATATGTTTTGTGGTTGTTGGGATTGAGCACAGCACTCCTCACGGAGCTGTAAATCATTTCATATGAATGCAAAAGCCCTCTCTGCTTTGCTGAACTGAGAGATCTCCAGAAAAGCCTGAATGTGAAAAGAAACAGCTGAAAATTCCAGCCAGTGGGTTCGAGTTTTCCAGGGTCTGTTTGCTTTGGCCTGTCCCTGCCATTCCTTTCTTTCTTTCTTTAGAAGTGTGAAACTGGTTGGTCGATGGCATTTGTTCTGCGGTCTGTGCTAACTGTTCCATCTGTGTAAACTCCAACTTGCCAGCCTGGGAGTTTAACAACACTTTCCCTTCAGCTGGAAGGAAAATGAAAGTCCCATTAAGTGGCACTTTGAAGCTTTGCAACTGTGTTGAGTTTGAACCCAGAGCGGGAAGATCTGCTTCTGTCCAGGGCTGCTCCTTGCCCTCAGCACAAGACCAACATGGGCTGGCGCCAGCAGTGGGATCTGGGGGCTGCATACTCAGAAGCACTTTATGGAATGCTCAAAATTAGCAAATGAAACAGCTGATGCATACAGAAACACAAGGAGAGCAACGTAGCCAGGTCACCGTTGTTTTTACTAGTTGTAGCTCTTTGTCACTTGTCACCAAGTCTCTGATTTATGAAAGTATTCAGATTTTATAATTATCTCTTAGGCAGCGAAGTAGGAGTTAAATGACTACACTTCTCAGTGGGTCTGTTTTCTAGATAGTGCCATACATTAGAATTGCTGTTTTTCTTCTACTGGATGCCCTGCTTAGGCCTGCAAGTCCAGTTCCCTGCTAAATCAACCAGTTTAGCCATGCCCAACACACACAAATCTTTGATTGCCCCTGATTTTTTAGCACTGATGGTATTTCTATGGTGGTATTATTCCCAGTCTCTACTAGAATTGGTATTTTATGTCTGTGGATTGCCAAGTTGTGATTTAAAAATCTGAGTCCAGCTTCCTTTGTTTCATTAACCATGTCTTGGCAAATGTAGGCAGAGAAGCAACCAGCTTCAGCACCAGTCCATTGGAGGATGGACTCTGCCATGTCGGATTGATTTTGATGGAGGATTGATCCCATATTGGAAATCTCAGAGTCCAGCTCAAAATTACACATCTCTGTTGTTGGGCCAGTTCTAAAATCTGTCTCCGTTTTCCTTTAAAGATATAAAGTACAAAAATCCCCCTCTAACATTGCCTTGATGAGAATGCTCTCAGCTTTTAATTCACACAGAAAAGATGAGTGAAATACTCATTTGCCTCCCATTTTCACATGTCTATTCTTCTGACCTGTGGTGTGTGTTTGTCCTTCCTAGGGTTCATCAGCCTTACCTAGATCATACTCCAGAACCTTAGGCATATGCCTTTTTCACCTTGCTTTCTTTTGTATCCCAATTGCATGCTTAGTGAAGGTACATTTTAAAAGGTATCTATGGGTTTCAGCTGCTTGAATCCTGTTATGACTAACAGAGAAGCTGTGTTGCTAATACACAAGTAATACTTTGAAAACACACAGAAGAAACTCATTGCTGCTGAGAAAGCAAAATTCATCATATTCTTCTAAAATAATGTTTCTGAACATTCATGTGAACTCCCAGCAGCTGTTGAGTTCAATCATGTTTACCCCAATCAAAATACATACTATTGTTTTTTCACAGAAATTTTATTGGAAAGAAGGGATTGTAAGTGGTGTAAAGAAAACTATAAGTAACACTGGAAGTAAATATATTTTGGAAGATGTCTTTCAATAAATAACCAGCTTACTGAAAAAAAAAAAAAAAAAAAAAAAAAAAAAGAGCCTTTTTCCTGAAATTCAAACCAAGAAAATCACTGAACACTCTTCAGATTTAGTTTTCCCCTGCTGCCTTTTTCTGTTTAAAAACTGTTTCTTTTAAAACACTTTTTACTTCAGCTGCAACTTCTTATTTCTGCTGAAAATAATTTTCTATTGAAAAGTCCAACCAGCTTTTCTCTGAGAGGATTCAGGAGATCTCTTCAAGAAACATTAACAACATGTTTTGTCACGTAGTTTCTGCTGTAGGTAACCAGAGATATTTGTTCTCTGAAGAAATCTCCATTGCATAACACAGACACCTTTCATTTTTTCTGCACTCAAGCTCAAAAGCCTGTACCTGCCAACTTACTTTGACCAAAGAAAGGTCAGTTGTACATTTGCATAAATTTTAATATATTTGCATAAACCAAGCTGCAACTTCCTATATTACCTTGCTCTTGGATGTATATTCTTGTTTTCATGGTGACAAGACAGAGAGGCAGCAACAACCAGTTACAAGAGTGCCTATCTTAAACTCAATCCTGCATTGAAGTGAATTGAGATCAATCCTTCAATCTACCTGAATGCTCACAGATGTCAATGAAACCACTGCAGACAGTTCAGCTTCTGCTGAGCTTGGCAGAGGATGGGAGACTGTTTTGTCCCCAATTTTTCACCTGCTCTATTGTGTAGAGAGCTACTGAAGTCACAGAAGCAAATATGTAGGTGTTCAGAGGTCCACACAGGCTGGGAATTCAGATTAAGTAATCCAAAATTATGCTTTGCCAAGATCATTGGTAAATTAATACACCCAAGATTTTAATACAATAAGTTTTAGTTTATTAACATTTACCCAAGGTGGGCAGGTTGTGGTGCATTTGGATTCAATTTTTTGTCCAATTTGATGAAAGTGGTGGAGAAAACTGAAACTCTTCTGACTTTAGGAACTTAAGCCTTCAAAGTAATTTCAAATTCCAGGAAATATCTAATAAAACCACTGCAGCTGACACTGTTCAAATTGCCAATATATTCAAAAGCAATTTAGAAGTGCCAAAGTGATGACGTGCCAGGACAGCCTCTGCTACTGCTCTGAGCCCACAGTGGCCCCAAGCCCCATGCCAGAAAGCCAAGAGGACAGGTCACTCCCACTCTGTGCCAACCTCCAGCAAAGATGTCTCAAAAAGCCACCTAAGCAGCTCAAGACTAGCCCTTTAGACATATCATGCCTTTCACCCTTAAATCCACCTCCATTACGAGATTTATAGAAGGCAAGACCCTAGAAACAAGCTCCTGAAGGAAACCCCTGGTTTTGGTTTTTGTTTTTGTTTTTTTTTTTTTGATTGTTGTTGGGTTGGTGTTTTTTAGTTTGGTTTTTTTGGGGCTGTGTGTGTGTGTGTGTGTGTGTTTTGTTTGGTTTATTGCTTTTCCTTGTTGGTTTGGAGAGGAATAATTTCATTTCTTATCACAACAAAAAACCGCTTTCAAACCCTACAGCCAGGCTGCGCAAGGCAGGCAGGCAGGGTGAAACACTTTGCACAGTCTCCCTTTCGGAGCTACGCAGGGCATTGAAGTGGCGCCCGGGGCCTTTCGGCTCCTTACCCCCCTTGCAGCGGCTCTCGGCGTTCGGCATCGCAGGGGAGAAGGAGAACGGGGAAAGGTCGATGAGAAAGGAGGGGTGGGGAGGGGCGGGTGGGCAGAGGGCGCGTCTAACAACAGTTCGATTTACCTGAATGCCGACCAGATAGCTCGGAGATAAGCGACTATTGTCAGCTCCGCTGCGTTAAGAATTAGATGGCTCAGCCAGCCGGCTCTTTTTGCGCTGCTCTGCTCAGCGGGCCGCGCCGCATGCTGCTCGCGCTCGACGACAAAATGCGCAGCGGAGCCGACACCACCAACCGGCCCTAAGAGCGCAGGCTAGAAAGGCTGAAGCGCTGACACAGACACACAAAGCTAACGAACTAAGCTCCGTAGTAACCCCCCCAGCACACCTAGGCTTAATACTCTGCTCATTAGCTAATTAAAACGCTAGGTGGGATCCCCAGCCAGGTGATCCAAATCAGGAGACACCAGAAAAGGCTAAGAGGAAGCTCCCCTGAGGGTAGAGGGTTTGCTTGCTTTGGTTGTTTGTTTTTCCTTCTTCTTCTTCTTCTTCTTCTCCTCTCTTTCCTATCTTTTATCACCTCCTTCATGTCTCTGTGCTCTTTTTAAAGGCATGTTTAAAAGGTTAAAAATTTATTTTGGCATTTACATGCTAAATCCCATGGGTTACCTGGGATAATCCTCTATAGGATCCACTCTATATATAGGTGGATGTTTTAGGGCACCCTCTTGGACTTTGTGGCAATGGTAAGGGAGGAGCTCTCTTGTGTCGGTGCAGTGGGCCTGAGCCCCTCTCTCTGCTGCTTTCTGGTTCTACCTGTGCACATGCTGTTTTGTAGGCTCTCTCCAGTGGAACTGCTCTCTGGGCAGCTTTACCAGGCATGGTTTGTTGGAAGCTTTTGCAGAAGTATAGGACCATGATGTGACAAATGAAAGTAGAAACAGCTCTCAGCTTGGACACAAAGACTGCTTATCACTTATAACTGTGATAGGCTTCAAGGGATACTGTTCAGTAGCCAGTAATTCAGCTCCCAGAGCCGTAGAGCATGACGCCCTTTACAGGAGGAGAGCAGATACCATGTGTTCTAGGATCTGAGCTTTCTCTCATTCTGGAGCAAATTGGCAGAAATCAAGTCCATGGAGAACATGGCTCCTAGTTTCTAGAAATGCTGCTCCAGCCAGAGCAAGCTGGTGCTTTTCCACCTCCATGAAATGGTCTTGAGATCTTACCCATAAGCTGCAAATTCAGCAATAAAGCTGTAAGGAGGTGACAGTTCATAAACTCAAACCTTTGATGCTATCAACCTGACTAATTTCTGCTTCAGTATTTAATAGGAGCTTTTGGAAGGGTGAAATGATAGCTTGGGAATTGCAGCTGGCCTGAGCCTAGCCCAGTAAAATCTGTTAGCTGAAAGTGTGACACATTTAAAAACAAATCAACATTGTATTTATTTTATTATAACCTTGTAATAGCAGCAATGATTTCAATGCAAGGCCTTTTCTGAGTACTATAGATTAGCTGAGGTAACAGTCCCCAGGATTCTGATCTCTCTGATGATGATGTGGACCCTTTAAAAAGGCTTCATTTACTGGCTGCTGAAGTCTCCACAGAACAGCCCCATAAGATCTAGGCATGTTTTTTAATAAGCTAAGGCTGTACCCTGTCACCCTATACATTGCCTTCCAGACAAAACTGCTTTCTTTTGGCATTTCTAGCCATGTGTCTGTTCTCATTGCAAGTTTGCTTCCTCTGTGGTTTTGTAGCATTTTGCTTTCCATGCTGGTAGGGCCAACTTAAGGGGAAGTAGGTGGGGAAATGCCCCTCCTGTTCCTTTGCCAAAAGCAGAGGAGAACTCTGTCTTCTATCTTTAGCTGGGAGGAAGCAGCATTCCCTCCTGCTTCCCTTTCCTGCATCACTGTGTCGTGAGGGCTCCCCATCCATTCAGTCCATTTTGGGTGGCTGAAGGGAGTTGCTGGTTGGTATTAGCTTGGAGACACTGAGTGTTTCTCATTCTGCGTGCCTGCCCTTGCACTGCAGAGTCTCAGGTCTTGTGCACTACAGTGCAAGTGATCAGAGTCAAGCCAGGGCAAGTGCTCATAAACTTAAGATTTAATTTAAAAACATCTGCCTTTGCAGAATGATTAAAAACAGTATGTCATTTAAAGAGCGTTACCAGGATTTTGAAAGTATCAAGAACACTCTGGTACCTCTGCTGTTGGTAGTATGTTGTGCTGGTGTATTTCTTGGGTCATTATATGATAGTTTAGCTCCTGGCTAGATAATTATCAGACAAATGTCCTATAGCAGAAGCAGCAAGTCACAGACCCTGGAAGAAAAAAGTAAAATCAAACTAAATACAAAATAAAGCAGTATCCTACAAACAAGTGATCTAATACCCTTCTTCTGCTGGAGGCAGAAGAAGTTAAGTTCCAATGACAGCAGATGAAAGGCAGGAATCATAGAATGTTTAGGGCCAGAAGGGACCTCCAAAAGTCATCTAAGTCCAGCCCCCCAGCAGTGAGCAGGGACACCCTTAATACAGACCTTTGTAAACAGCCCCTCTCCAGCCTTTCTGTAGGCCCCCTTCAGGTACTGGAAGACTTTTCTAGGCTGAACAACCCAAGCTCCTTCAGCCTGACCCCATAGGAGAGGTGTTTCAGCCCTCTGATCATCTTTGTTGCCCTCCTCTGGACCCTCTCCATCAGGTCCATGTCTTTCCTATGTGGAGGGCTCCAGAACTGGATGCAAGACTCCAGGTGAGGTCTCACCAGAGCAGAGTACAGGGGAAGAATCACTTCTCTAGATCTGCTGACCACACTTCTCTTGATGCAGCCCAGGATGCAATTGGCCTTCTTGGCTGCAATTGCACACTGCTGGATCATGTCAAGCTTCTCATCCATCAAAACCCCCAAGTCCTTTTCTGCAGAGCTGCTTTCCAGCACCTCATCCCCCAGCCTGGATTGATAGTGAGGGTTCTTCTGACCCAGGTGCAGGACTCTGCATTTAGTCTTGTTGAACCTCATGAGGTTCACCTGGGCCCACCTCTCCAGCCTATCCAGGTCCCTTTGGATGACATCCCATCCCTCCAGCCTTTCAACAACACCACTCAGCTTGATGTCATCTGCGAACTTGCTGATGGTGCTCTCAATCCCATTGTCAATATCATTAATGAAGATATTAAACAATATAGGTTCCAATACAGACCCCTGAGGGATGCCACTTGTCACTGTTCTCCATCTGCAGGAGGCAGAGAGGTCTTTAGGAAGACTTCTTCCAGCCTGTGCTAAAGTTGCTTTTAACTACAATTACAAAGTCAATTAGGAAGCAATTTCAGTACTAATGAAACAACAAATGATTGATATTTAATGGTCTTGGCAGGCAATCCAGCCCAGTAAATACAGCTGGAAAAAAAAAAAAAAAAAAAAAAAAAGGCAATTCAAAGTTGCAAAATGTCAAAAGTTTAGGGTTTTTGTGTGTATGTATATATGCATGTAAATGCAGGTATGTGTTCCAAAATCAAATCATTTCAGTTTGGGATTGCAAACGAATCTCCTGAAAAAGAGGTGAGTTCATATTCCCAGCTGTGTAACCCATAAAGTGCTCAGGTTGGCAAATGTGGTTCCAGATCCCAGGCTGGATTCAGAGAACACAAATGTCCACATTGGTGTCAGATGGATGTTTCTCCTCTTCTCCAGATAGTAGTGTGCTTTGTGCAGAAATAGGCATGAAGCAAACATAAAATCATATGTATTTTATATATACATCATAGTACATATGCAAGGTGCTGGTCCATATTATCCAGACAATGTTTTTCCCAAGAAAGGTTGAACCAGATGATCCCTGAGATCTCTTACAACCTGGGATTCTATTATGATGTATGTATTATTGGTATACTTCTCTTTGAATATACATACCTGTAGATGTGTAATATTTCTAGATGCCTCCACCCTGAAGAGGCAGTAAGTCAATGTATTATCCTGTTCTCTTTCCTGTGTCTTCTATTGCTGCTCTGGTTTAAAACCAAAATTGATGTTGTGGTGTCTTGGCCTACACATCTAATCCCAGATGAGATTAGAAAGTCTCCCTGCAGCAAGAGGAGAATCCTAGGGGGGGGATTCAGACAAAATCCTGCTGCTGAGATGGCGAGAGAGGTTTCTGAGCTCAAATATCTATTTTCAGAGAAGGCAAGCTTTTCCTTCCCTGTGGTATAGCAATGTAAAGCCAGAGGACCACAGGGCACTCCAGTGTGAGCCAAGGCAGATGCCCAATGCTGATGCAATGCAAAAGAATTAAAACAGCTGTAGGGAAAGTACTGCTGCAGTATAAACAATCTGAATAAACCTCTTTAATGTAGATATGCTGTCCATACACAGATCCAGTTTAAAATATAATACTAGAGCAGAGCTGCTCATGTGTTATAATTGTCATAGAGGTCTGTTTAGCAAGAGGAGTTTCCTTAGCTCTCCTGTAAACTTGGTTTCCTTGCTGCAATCCAGTTTCACTAATTTCCAAGGAAAGTGAGAGTTCTAGAATCTCCTTTTTATTTACAGTAACAAATGCCAAAGGTCAGTTCATAGTGGCAGTTATATCACTGTGATGCAGGCTAACTCCACTGGACAGAGTAAAGTTCTTCCTTCTCACGCAGCCTGTGGTGTGCTCAACTTGGCTATGGAGCTTCTCCAGTAGTTTTCTCTTTGATTGTGTGAAGATGCCAAGGTCCAAGGCTGTTACCTCTGGCCCTGGTCACACATACAGACACATACAGAAAATGTTTGACTTGCTCATTTTAACCATGCTTTATACTTCCCCTCTGAGGCTTTCTGTGTGCTTTAGAGGTACATTCATGGTACTGAACCATCTCTGAGGCTACTGCTGCTGAGTTCAGAAAAGTGACACGTCTGTGATCTGTGTGGGTGCAATCACTGCCCACCCTGTGACCTTTCCATTGCTCCTGTGTCCTGTATCTCCTTTGTGTGTTTATATGGAAAGGTGCAATTTAACTGCAAAAGAACAGCAGTGTGCAGAGCAACTGGTCAGATTGAAAAAATTACATAAGGCTGTTTGCTTAAAGCATCCTTTCATGCACCACAAGACCGTTTCTTTTTAGTATAATCCAAGCATATGAGAGTTGCATCTTATAGATGTTGCAGGCTAAAGCTGCACTGAGAACACACCACCTTCCTCACTCATGGGACACATGAGCTGGGTTTTTCTCGTAATGTGTTAGGCCTCTCTCTAGAGAGGCTTCTGTAAAATGATTGCTGAACCCATCTCCAGTTCACTCCAGCTAATTAAACACCTCTGGTTCAGTGCTTGCTTGCCTTTTTTT
The DNA here is from genome assembly GCA_025447755.1 of Corythornis vintsioides. Taxonomy (NCBI): domain Eukaryota; kingdom Metazoa; phylum Chordata; class Aves; order Coraciiformes; family Alcedinidae; genus Corythornis; species Corythornis vintsioides. The sequence goes on along the minus strand of JAOEGS010001841.1, from coordinate 46,514 downwards.
GTTGGGTTTTGTTTTTTTTTTTCCTTTGGCTAGTTTCAAGAGGATATTATTTTTAGCTCTGGAGGGTTAAAGGGGAAGGGAATGGTGCCAGAATCAGGTTGTTAGGAGATTGGGAGAGAGGAAAAAATGCTGGGGGCGGGGAGAGAGATCTGCAATGATTAAAATTCCATCAAATAATGACAGAAAGCTCTGGTGCATGGGCCCAGCCTAAATTAAGCTCCTGAATTATAAGAGCTTTCCAAAATTCCTCTCTAGACAAATTTAATTAGGGGACAGGTATTTCCAGAGTCACACGGTGGTTCCACTTGGCAGTAAATAAAGACTCCAAGAGTTTTTACCCTAGAATCCAATGAAGAAAACAAAACTTTCAGCAGGAGACAGAGCAGTGTGTTGTGAAATTGGCCCGGCTTTGTGCACTGCGGGTAAGCAGCTGCCTGCCCCCTCCCTCTCCATCTTGCCCCCTGCCCAGCTCTGGTAATAAATGGTGTACCAGCACAATCCTAATTAGGGGGCCAGGAGGTTAATCTCTAGGTTGCTCTATGATAAAGTCCATATCCAGGCACTGTACTCCACAGCCTATTCATAATCTCAGGGTTTACTATTATTTAGTGTCAGTGCTGGATTGAGGTGCACAGTCCTGCAGTCCTGGCACAAACTATGCGATCCATCTAAGTCAGCTTTATGCTTTCCTTATGCTGTTCACCCCCCTGGGCCCCCCTCCCACTCTGGTGCTGTGATTAAAGATGCAGGATCTGGAGCCCCTTGCTGACAGTGCTGAGCACTGAGAGGTGATGTTGTTGTCAGTCTGAGGAGGGGAGAAAGAAGCACAGAAAAGCAGATGCATGCCTTTTACCTGAAAGATGGCACTGGTTTTATTTCAGACACAAGGACAAGTGTAACTGTAGGCCATGCACTGATAAGAAATACAGGAATTCCCAGAATTCCTAGAAAATACTTCTTCCAGCCACACTAATTTTCTTATTGTCTTCTTTCTACTGGCTGCTGATCGTATACCAATTATTCCTTGATTCCATTCCCAAACATTAGATGCTGCCTTAACATTGTCTTAAAAGCACTACGTGTGCAAATATTTGTTAGATTTACTTGGGGTGAAAAAGAGAAACTAAAACCAAGAGTTATCAACAGAGTGTCTAAGTTGTAGGCACCCAGCTCCCATGGAATATGAGTTTGCATTACATCAAGTGATTTCAGAATCATATAATCATTTTGATTGGAAGAGATCTTTAAGATCATCAGGTCCAACCATTAACCCAGCAATGCCAGGTCACCCCTAAACCATGTTCCTCAGCACCACATCATCACAGCTTTGAAACCACTCCAGGGGTGTGGACTCCACTGCTGCCCTGGGCAGCCTGGGACAGGGCTTGACAAACAGAAGACCTTACTGGAAAGGAATGTCATCAGCAGCAACCTTTGCAATATCAAGGGCTGGATCAATAGACAGGCTGAACAACTCTAAATTAAGCACTCATTCTGAGTGGAATTTTGGAATATTCTTGAGGATTTTCATTGTGCGAGTCAACTCAATGTTCGTGGGAAGAGTCCTTGTTTCTTGTGTGGCTGTTCTAAACTTTAGCAAACACAGTTTCTAGTAACAACCAGATGTTGCCAGGAGAAATTGCCTAATACTTTGTAAAATGGCATAGGTTTGCATTCCCTGAACCTGACATCCTGGCCTCTAAGCAGTCCTCTGCCTTTCTTCTTGAGTAGGTGTCTGAGTGTCTAGGTTAGGAGGATGGTGGTGATAAAGCATCAATTTTTGCAGCAGGCTGGAAGAACAGAGTATTTCACTTCATCCTTGTTTGTAGAGAACTTTGAGATTATTTGAATGTATCTGTGTTCCCATTTAACGAACAGTAATGATTTCATTTAAATCTGAAAGGATTCTTCTAGTTGCAAGAGTTATTACCCTATGTTAATTAAATACCCATTGATTTCTAAAACAAAAGAAAACACTTGTGCTTATTGAGATTTTACTGTGATAGTCAATATAATGTGGATCTGTTGCATGGTTTAATCGCCTGCAAATTTGCATATAATAAAGGACAGTTAATATACAGCAAAAATTAATAAAATGAAATCTGATGGCCAAAGAATCATTGGAAATGGCAAAAACATTGATGGTTAGTTTAAAATCAGACTGGACAAAGCTCTCACCACTGAATTCAAAGGCATTTTTGGCATCTAATTTGGAACAGTTCCAGTTCCACACTTTGCTCTGTGCAGAAAACCACTTTGTGCTGAAGTGGGATGTTGTTGGGACCCTTGACAGGTTGTGCTACTATGGAGAGATGATTGTTTCAATTGCTTACAGTGATACAACAGTTCCTTTGTGCAACCTGCAGCTCAGCTCCAAGCTCTCCCAGTGCTTTGTATGAGCCTAGCTCATCTGACACATTAAGGAAGCTTCTAGCCCAAGGCAGGTAGCCAAGAAAAAGTCACAGTTTTATTCAACTTGATTTTGTTCTGTAAATCTACCCTGAAGACCTCAAAGTTTGTAGACTTTTCTCCGAGGTTTTTTTTTTTTTTCTACCCAAAACTAATATCAAATTAGAGATCAACTGAAAAATATCATTAGGAACATCAAGTCCTTTTTGTGTGTTAGACCTTTTTTTTTTTTTTCTATTTGGCCCATACATAATTGGAAATACTGAAAAAAATACATTTATTTTTAATCTAACTTGTTTTTGGTTTAGTCCACAAGGGAAACATTGAGATCTTGTGTATTTATACAGCTAAGACATTTTAAAGTACTATTTGGAACAGTTGCTAGGTCTGAGAGTCAAGGCTGGAAAGCATTAGCCCAGAAACTCTGTTTAATACAGACTTGATGATATGTGCTATAAAATCATTGCTTGAAAAAAAAGAAAAAGGAAAAAAAAATAGAAAAAAAATGACAAGAAGAAGGAAAAAAACCCTCTTAGCTCTCAGCTGAATTACAGTTTCAAAATTCTTCCCCATATTCACCGTATGCACCGCTCTTCATCCAAGCTTTAGGTTTCCCATAGAGCTGCCAGTCTGGAAAGTAAAATATTAAGGCATGTAAAAAACAATGAATCGTGCCCATTAATTGTTTATTTTTTCATTTAGTTCCTGCCTAGCACGGCATCTTCCATCTGAAAAAGCCATTAGCACTGGGAAGACGGGTACTGAATAAGCGTTTTGCTGGAAATCAGGCATGTTTGCTTTCTTTGGAAGGTGAAAGTTATGGAAGAAATAGAATTATACAATGGGGTGAAACTACAAGAAAAAATGGGTGTGGGAGGTGGATTTAGAAAAAAAAGAAAGCATGTGTTTCTTACTATAAAGTCTTCTGCTTGGATTTTCATGGAGATACACTCCCCTACATTTTAACAGCTGTTTTGAAATACATCTGTCCTGGTAATAATGCTATGGATTCAGAGTCTCTGAGTTTTTTTCCATATGAGTCTATCATATTGTTTGTGTTGCAAAATTTGGGTTTAATATAAAGTAGGGAATAGACCTGCAGCAAGCAGAAAACCCCAGAGACCCTGTCCCATGCAGCCTCTGCCACAGCCCCTCAACCTTGCTTTTCCACACTTTACCTGATAATGTTGATCTGTGGTCCTATATTTCACATTAGTCCAGACTCACATCTGCTTAGACCTTGGTGATGCTGCAGAAGATGAAATAACACTGCAGACTTCATTCAGATGCATGTCTGATTTGCATGATCTGCACTCACACTTTATCCCAGAATTGTGCCATGCAAATATGTGGAACAATCTACTTTCAGTTTCAGGGAACCTGTTAAAGGATGAACTTCAAGTGGCTGCCTTCAAAAGTCACTTGGGTAATCCCCATTTTGGGGTAATCTAAGGAGATGGAAGCCTTGAATAAATTGTCTTTCATTCAGGACATGGGGACCTTTTTTCTTATGTCAAGAATCATAGCCCCCAAAAAAGGACTGGAAGGAACCTCCAGAGATTGTCTAGACCATGGACTGAGAACAAAGTGGTATTAATTCAATGGGTATCTTTCCTGACAGATGGTTATTTAACCTGTTCATAAGTCTCCAGCAGCAGAGTTTCAGCATCTAAACATTTCCCTGCACTGCAGCACAGGAGTGCCCTGTCCCTCCCGTGACCTCACATTGTGCTGTCCTCTGTCCAAGTTTGTGAACAGACTTCAGGCACAGCCCTGGGGGAATGGCTGGGATGTAAAATTGCTCTGCTCAGGACATACACTGAGATGACACTTTAGTCTCTCCTTTAGTCACAATTCTTTTTTGTTTGTTTGGGTTTTTTTCACCGGGAGGTAAAAAAAAATTACTGTTGCCTTATAGTAACAGCAAAGCAAAATACTTTCCACTGTGGCTCAGAATGTGCTGGTCAGAGGGCACAAAGGTAAATCCAAGATTTTGCCATGCCCTGCATTTTCCCATTCTTACACTCAGTTTCTGTTTTGCATTTGTGACAGGTTAAGGACCAGTTAGGACATACAAAGATAAATAAAAGGGACTTTTTGTCTCTGTGCTGTAGGCCACTGTCCAAGATGGGCAAGGAGAGGAAGTTAAATACAATCTTTGCACCCAGACAGTTGATCTCAGGAGGGCTGATTTTTCTTCTAGGATTTTCTAAGTTTCAAGCTCCCTTAACCTGTTTAACTGATCCTACTCCCTTAGTATCCCTGATGAACTCCTGACTTGCAAGATTTATAGCTGTCACTTGTAGAGGAGAAATGATGCCATGTGATCCATCTGACAAAGTCATTAGCTAAATCAGACCACATATTGAATACTGAACAGCATATCCTTCCAGAGAATTGGTTGTAATCAGTCAATATTATTTATTTTTTAAAAGGCAAGGGATACCATTGAGTACATTTGAATAAGAAATAAATTTGGAGAAATTGCAATCAGCCTGTGAACGTTTTGCAAGCAAAGAGAAAAAGGAATGGACTAAACTAATCGATTAAATTATTTGTGGCAAGTGCCTCTCTCTGTTCTGATCCTCTTCTCAGTCCCTTCAGTATTTTGGTAGCATACCTCAACCCTGATCTAAATCAAAGTCTGCTATTCCAAGTAGAGCTCTTCCCTTAGTGGATATCTGTCAGTCATACTCCATTAAGTGATGGTTTTGCATTGTCGGCAAATGATCATGAAGGCAGCAGGCTGATAACATAAATCTCATTCTCACAAAGTCAGGCCTTCAGGTGCAATACAGACTGATGTATTTACTCTGCCTTGCTTTTCTTGGCTTCACACCCCCCAAATGGTGATACAGTTTTCAGGAAAGTGTTTGCCACACGCAGTAAGTCAGAATTCTCTAGTTTTCCACCTGCTGAAGAAGTACAAGTAACACCTGATCAGCTGTAGCTTCACATTCAGGGATGACCCTACTATACAGGGAGATTCTTGAGGGTAAGAACAGATGGAGGCTTCCATCTAAACCAGAATAACTCTAAAGATTGGAAGACTTGTTGATCTCGGCACGGAACCTCCCACACTACAAAGTATTCACCAAGATGCTTACCAGAATGAAGTGTACATGCTAGAGACCTCATCCACTGAAATAGCTTCCTGATCTTTCTATGCATCTGAGCTCAGCTTAAGTGCCAGGAATCCCCAGGAAGGAAGGAAGGAAGGAAAGAATATCCTCTTGCTCCTCCATAGCCTCTCATATTACAATGCAGCACTCTGCTTTGATGCTTTTCTCAAAGAAATCCTTGGCCTGCAGCTAGAAGCTATAAGGAGACAGTCATGGCACTCATTATCCTTTCCAGTTCTGCCAGATGAGGTGGCTCTGGAGCTTTCTGATTCCTACCTTTCATGACTGGAAGTTGAAATTTCCGGTGTAAGAGTATCTGGCCACTGCAGCAAGGAGGTGAACTGTGCAAGAGCCTTTGCTGGCATGGCAGTCTGTACTCATGTTGCTTTCTTTGGTCCGTAGATCCTGAGGACTCAGCATGTGCGTGAACAGAGTTTGCGTAACTGCATATTGGATGAGGGAGATATGAGGAACTGTGTGGAGGAGAAACTTAAAAAGCAAATGTTGAATATGTATGATGCTGGCATTTCTGACCAAAACATCTGCATGCAGAAGGCAACAGTGATATTGCTATAAAGGAACAAAGCTACATCTGGCATGGCTTTTACCCAGCCAGGAAGGAAGCTGCCAGAAAAAGCCAAGAGAAGAGGGTGAATCTGAAATTTCAAATACAAAGTGCCGAATGAGGCCAGTGCATCCAGGCAGGGTGAACTGCAGGTGCCTTGCTGCTTACTTCCTGCTGACCATGGTGAGCAGGGAGGAGAGCATCAGTAAGGCTGCTGTAATCTGCAGTGGTGGTTTGATTTGGTTTGTTGAGCCAGTGAACCTCAGAAAGAGTGAATTATGGGCAGTTTTGTGTAAACCACTTCAGGTGAAGATGGAGGTGGTTGTGATTGATGCCAAGAACCTACTGAGCTGAGGTGAAAAGTGTTTGTGTATTTCAATGTAGCGTGACATGCAGGTCCTTCCAGTTACAAGGTGCTATCTAGCATATCCTCAGCACAAGGGTTGCCTTTTCATAATGCTAACCTGTGATGATGAAGTTTTCATCCTAATGTCAAGTCTCTTATTTGAATTTTTCATTCTTTCTCCCAGCAGGGCTTTGTTCCTCATTCTTGGAATGCAAAAATGGTAGTAAAAAGCCATAATCTGTCTTCACCTCAGTATAGTCTTGACATTTATTTCAGAAGACTGTTCAGCATGGCTTTTCCAAATCATGATTCTTCCAAAACTATCTACACCTACCCCTAAGCACATTAGCAGTCCCACCAACTTGTACAGATGTGCTTCCCAGGTCCTTTTCCAACTGCTGAACTGCAGACAGTGTCAGGTCTCTCTTCAGGCAGTTCAACATTGAGCCATTCCCAATAGTACCATTCCACTGGAAAGGAAACTAACAGAGCTTGGTGGATAAGCAACATGCCCAGAAAAGGAACTTGTTCTTTTTCTTCTTGTGAAAACAAGAAAGCTGTGGATTTGTTTCATCAGCATAACATAAAAACAGCTGATGCTGAGACTGAATACTCAGAACAAGGGGCAGAGGGTACCATTGCAAAGGAGGAATGGCTCATGGAGGCAGAGCTGTCAGCCATGTAGCAGAGAATGCTACAACATATATGTTCTTACTACCAGATTACTATTTCCCCAACAGTAAATTTTCCTTTGAGCATGCCATTTGAAGGCTAAAGACTGTAATATGGAAGTTTACAAAACACTAAAGAGAAAAATACAAAAATACCTCATGGATGTCCCTATGAAAGGCATTCTGATTAGTGATTAGATAATGAATCTGGGGTGATATATAATTAATTCTCAAATTTACAGACCTGTAAAACCAAGGGAAAGACAAGTCTTTTGATATGCTTCAGCAATGAGTCTGAAAGTGGAAATTCAGCTCCAGCCTGGAGTGCAGAAGTCAAATTCCCTTATATGCCAAGCCTCCTCTACAGATACAGCTCCTAGAACTACTCGTAGATGTACCTCAAAAACAAACAAAAAACAATTAAAAAATGTAGACAATTAGATATTTCTCCTCTTGAGCAAAAACTGTTTCATCTTTTAAGCAAATTGAGATTCACATCCTCAAATGTGCTGTTTACACTCTTGGCAGTAACTCAACTTTCACAAGACAGTGATTCACAAGCCTTGGTCACTGGTCTCCTAAATACATATTTAACACATCTGAGAATTATGATTCTTCCTTAAGCTTCCCAGTATAAGCTAGAAGAGTGCAGGTTATAAAACAAGCAACTTAGTTTATTTTCTGACATTTCTTATGACAACAGCTAGATTTTAAAAAATCTTTCTTTGAACTATTATTAAAATATTAGTATCTGACCAATGACATCACACATTACTAACTGCTCTGAAAGCACATTGGTGCTTCAGGGATATACTGAACTATATTTGCCTATGTAGCCTTGATAGACAACAGAAAGACTTTTTTTTTTTTTCTGTAAGTCTTTTTATTCATACATCTTACACTTACATTTTGTCACTTTCTTTACTTTTTGTTTTCACAGGTATAAATGTAGCTGGCATCAGCTAAGCTCTGCTTATGGTGATGTACAGAACAATAAATTCATGTTGTTTCCTGAGAGGACTAATCCAGTAGGCAGAAAGAAATTTCGTCACTGTTTGTTTAAGGATGTTATCCCAGGGAAGGCAGCTCCAGTTTGCTGATAAATTTGCTTCAGGGTAAGAAATGGATAAACAAAAATTAGGTTCTGTTCTATCTCCAGACCTTCTGGCCCTTATGCCTGCCTTACTGATATTAATTTTCACTATGATGATGGCCAGGGTGTGTACTGCTTCTCTCAGGAAGACTTGTGCACCTGCATGAGCAACACTAGCCACAAACAACGCCTTTGAGTACCGAATATAAACCCATGGATTTACTCTCATCTACAAAGCCATCTATAGTAAACGTGCACATAATCAACATGGCTATTGGATATAAATGCCTCTCTTAAAAGTGTATCTGTCCCCAAAAGGGGAAAATCTACTTATTTGACCTCATATGATATTTCCATTGTACTCTGTAGAGCAGTAGTGGTGGAACTCATGCATATGATTAAAATCACAGACAAGGTATTTAAAATAAATACAGTATTTCTAAAATCAGAATTGTCCTTAAGGAAAGAAAAAACGAAAAGAGGATTCTACCATAATCAAGGTGGAAGAACTTTTGCTTCATATTTGATCTGGAGATTTTGAATACATGAATGTGTGAATGGAGGCCAAGAGCCCCTCACAGACTTATCGAAGCTAGAGGTCATGTCATAAGTTATTGGAAAGGTAATTTTTTCTAGAGATGTAATATGGTTTTGAATTTGACCTCTGACTTCTCTGTTGTTACCCATGACCCCAAATAATCCAACTTCAGCTTCTTGAAGGCTATTAGGAGTTGAAGGTCATGCCATATGCTTCCACATTTTCAAGGTAAAGTGCTAGGCCAAATTATAGGCCATTCAGAAAATCTGTAGAAAACATCTTGGTGAACAAAACATTTCTTTATGTTTTCCATCTAATAGGATGTGATTTCAAATTATCCAGTGGTTGAACAAGCCTGCAGTAGATTCTGCTTCTTTTTTTTTTTGCTGGAGAAGGAAGAGATGATAATTAGCTACTAAATGTTGTTATAAATTTTAAAAGTCAGATACCTGTTTGTTAAGGAAAACTTGTTGCTGTGATCTGTGCTCATACAAATACTCAGATTTTTATGTTTTTAATTTTATGGAAAAATAATGTATGAGACTCACTTTTTCCAAACTTTCACTTTAGATGTCTGAAATGTAAACATCTAAATATCTCTGTATGAGCTAGTTGTGTAAGTTCTCCTACAAAGAATGGAGAATAGTCAACAGTTCTGAAGCACAACTCATCTTGATGTGTTTGACAAAATTGGTCATTAATCATGATTTAGCAATTCATACTTCTCTCCATTGCCTCAATCATAAATGAATAATGGATGACAGGATAACACACTTTTGTCCACAGTAGAGTTACCTGGAGTCAGGTGAGAAGAATCCATCCCTAGGTTTCTAAATAGATCCATGACAAAGACAGGTCTCTTCTCCAGAGAAAGCTGATTCAAAACTTGATGAAACTCATGTTTCCCTCAACTTCTGAGGGAAGTCTGGAACAGGAGGATTATTAAATGCTCACTTTCTTTCTCTCCTCTGTTATTTTTATATGTTGTGATTCTCTTCAGCAACTTATTTTTAAAGACTCTTCTCAGTGTTTGCTGCATTGGCAATCTAATAATTTACATAATAATTTCCTTCTTAAAGAACACTGAAGAATATTTGCCTTGAATGCTCCTGGTAAATTACAGTAGTTGGCAATAGGGCTTTTAGGATTGTAGTTCTGAAGTAAATTATTGCAGACCTGCAAACACTAAAGCTGAGTTTAGGTCCGCTGGGAAAGGTAAGAGCAGTACTGTGTCAAACTCCAGTTCCTCATAGCTGTTGTGAACACAGAGTGATTTAATGAGCAGAACATCTACCAGCAGTGACACTGGTGTGCCTGAGGCAAATTGGCATATATGTAAACATAAGTATTTGCTATTTTTCAAATAAGTTTCAGCCAGGTGAGACTGAACCATGTCATTAGGATTGACTGAAGCACAAAAAAATAACAGATTTAACAGTTTTATATTCTGTTAAATAAAAAGTTGGAAAACTAAAATGTCATTTCTAAAAAGTTCCCCTAAAGATCTTAGAAATATAAGCATTCAGAATTGCTAAGTTTTCAAAGTCTTAAACATCATAGCTTTTGAATGCTGTATTCTGTTCACTGGGATTTATCAGACTTATTTTATTTCTTCCACATTCTCCATTCATTTAACTTCTCTTATCCCACTTCCCAAAAGCCCAAGTAATTTCATAAAAGCAACTATTGCTTCCATGTATTTCTCCTACAGGCAAGACCCTTCAAATATACCACTTTTTGTGAAACTCCAGTGCCTGGTAACTAAAAAAACACATGATTTGAAACTGTCTGTTCCCCCATGTGACTTCTGATGAACTGAGATGAGTGAACAGAGATGTGAAACTTTGAGGTAAGGGGAAAAGTAGAGGCAGTTGAAATGCTGAATGAGTTGGCCTTATTCTTGCTCATTTGTTACCATCTGATGACTCAGCATCACAAGGGGAATAGTGACTCTGCAATTCTTGTAAACCCGGTGTAGTAATTCCTTCCACATATCAAGTTGGGAAGGGTAGGGGGCAGGGGTGTGTCTGTCTAAAGTAGCTAAAACGAGTCTGACATTTAGCTTTGAATCCTGCTTATATGCTGCCCATAGCTTGTGGGGTATTTTTGTACAACATGGAATGACAGAATATACCAAAACGTGGACACCTTTTTTTCTGGATGCTCTGCAAAGAAAAAAAAGAAACAAACAACAAATAAACAACCTGCAAGAATTAATTCTTTACCACAAAGAGTTTGCAATGCAAGTAAGACAACTACAACAAGCCATACCATGCTGGCGAATAGCTTTGTGTTTTGTTCTAGAAGTTTCTTTCCATAGAGAAAAAAATGAACACTCCTATGAAAGTCAAGGCTGTTTAAATACACAGTGCAGATCTCAACATGGCAACTGCTATGGTTTCTTGTATCTCTCACTAGAGCACAGTCAGCAGTAGTGTATGACCACAACACCCTTACCCTCAGCTTCACAGTTGAACAACCCCTGAAGTGCATTACTTAGTTGTGCCTTGTGGAAGTTTTTAAATTGTAATCTTTTATATATATATTTAAATATTTTTTATTGTTGCCATCAATATGATCTGTTGGATATGTCTGATACAGAGCTTGGAAAGGTTGCAGGCTTCTGTTGTGAGGTAGCTCTGAGAATGTGCTTCTGCATGTGCATTGCAGTCAATGCTGCTGTCTAGCAAAATACCTCTGTGGAGACGTTGTCACATTATTTGAAGTCTAAAGTTTGAATAACAGGACATCCCCTATAGCAGAGCCAAGTCATATACTGTAAATTGTTCCACCAGCTCCTGATACTGTTCTTCTATTTTCTTATAGCATGCCTGTCTCTGAAGGAATTGGCATTTTTCTGTGCAAAACTCCTTCTTTCACACTCACTATATGAACTCCTTCAGGGAGATACATCTGTTCTCTTGCAAGACACATTCTTTTCCAAACTAAGAAACTAAAGGTACTCCTTTCATAGAAGGATAATAAATTGGAGCTAGTATGTTTTTGAGAAAAAAAAAAACCAAACAAAAAACAAAAAGCAAACAAAAAAATTGCTCCTCAAGAAGCATTGCACTGAAATTGGAAGATAAAGTTCTTCTACCCTAATCCCTTAGGTGCTTTTGAAGTTAGTCTCCATTCACTACCCAATTTCCATTCAGAAGTGGTCCTCCCTTGCCTTGACTGTGAGAGAAAATAGGTTGTATAGCACTTGTGTCTTGTTTCTGCAGATGGGCCTTCAGTATTCAAGGCCTCATTTTGCATTCGAATCCAAAGTTCTTAGTGATAAGAACAAAGTTGGAAGCTCATAGGACGTTATTTTCTAACTAGCCTTATGGTTCTGAGTTACTCTTAACTACTGTGAGTAGATGGACAGCACTGAGGAGTGTCAATGCTTCTAACTAAAAGTCCAGTTTCTATCAGCACTAGACCAGTGGAACACACAGGCATGAACCCAGTGGGGTGTCTCTCTAGGTGTGATGGTGCCGTTTTGGCCAACAGTGGGTATTCAGAGCCATACATAGCCCAAAACCAGCTTATCTGCTGTGCAGTGGGATCCAGCTGTTAAAACCTTAAACAAGCAGAGGAATCTGAGGGCTCTGCTGGGGAATAAAGAGAATAGTGGGAAAATGCCAAGAGATTATTAGCTTAGCCAAAGATTACACATTTGCACTAGTAATTAAAGTATTTTGCATTGGATGCAGGTTTTGGCAAGTACCACTGACAAAAGATTTCACACATGCATGCGTGCGTGCAAGTACATAAGATTCTCTCTCTCTCTCTCTCTCACACACAAGGCAAACAGAAAGAATGAAGTAAGCCATTAAGAAATATTTCCGCATAATGCAATTATTACAGCTGTATAATTGAATGGGGAAACCATTGATCTGTAGTAGAAAGGAAATTGCTCTTTTCATTGTGTTCCTATGAATATGTGAACATTAATCTCAATCTATAATCAACGTTCATTTCAAATCTGATTGCGTGCCACTAAACACCCATAGCTATGCTAACATTATGTTAATACGGTTCAACATCATAGCTCCCAGCTTCACAGCACAAATATTTTTCTTTGGCAATCAATAGTAATTTCAGCTGAGTGGATGGAAGTCACGTTTTAATGGTAATCTTTCCTCCAAGCCTCCAAGTGGAAACACGACTGGTACCTTAACACGGTTGCAGTGCATTGCATGTAATCAGATAAATTAACCTAAAAGAGAGAGAGAGAAAACACAGATCAGAAATAAAAAGCAGCGCCAAGAAGCTCTACATTTTCCTGATAGATTAAAGTGCTCATTACCATGAGAGAGAGAGGATTTCAAGAGGCGGAACTGAATTCCCTTGGCTTTGAGCCGTGGCTGTAGAGGTAACAGGTCACAGTTTGCTCAGAGTAGTTGGGGGATGCCTCTGAGGAGGGGAGAAGCAAGGCAAGGGCTGACCTGGACTCTGCTTCTGAGAGCCTGGCTGGCTTCAGGACAAGGGTGTTTGTCCAAGAATAAAGAATCCTAGTGTTAATGCTGTGATGTACTGCAGGCTTCCAGTGACAGTGCTGGTAAATCACTTTATTCTGCTTGTGCTTTGCTTCGCTGATACTGTAAAAAGGGTATAATAGAACTTCACTGTCCCCTGGGGATGCTGTGAAGATTTTGGGGTGATCAGCTCCTGAGGATGGGAGCTACAGAGTTCAGTTGAATCATTTAGACCTCTCTTGGCTTTGGCTGTCTCACAGAGGCAAAGTGCAGGAACTTTTATGTTTCTACCATGTTATATTGAACTGCTTTATTTCCTTAGTGACATCTATTTTTAGGTATTTCCAAAGACTTTTTTATTTTTTATTGTGACATTGGAGAGGCCAGACTCCTGGACTGAATTCCTTAAAATCTTCCTTCTTTCTAAAATAGAAAAAAAAAAGCAGTGGTTGTTTTAAAATCTATTCAAAAATTACTAGGTACAGACCAGTGTAATCTTCACAGTTATCAGGAGCTAAAAATATTCCATGTATTATTACGTTGACAAAGGTATTCAGGCATAAGAACGTAAGGATAGGAAAACATCTGAACTTATTTGACCAAAGGCCTGCTTAGGTAGATATCCTCTCTTTTAAAATGACCAGAGAGCAGGCATCTGGGGAGCACAGGAGAATGGATCAGATATACAGAGATACTTCCCCCATAGGCCTCTCCCAGGATCTGGTGGCACAAGTTCTTCTTAATCTGTAAATGTTATCTTTACCCACAATAAAGGATTTTGTGTGTTTGTGTTTTTTGGGTTTTGTTTTGTTTTGAATTGGTGACTGTATATTTCTAAGAAACCCCAAGGATTTGTTGTTTGCTTGTTTATTTTTGCTTGTTAACTTTTGTCCAAGATGTTTTCCCATCTCTTTTTGAATACTTTCAAGCCTTTTCCACCTTCAGCTTCCTCTAGCAAGAACTTCCTCTGCTCACCCATGTGCAGGAGTGAATTACTTTGAATTCTACTGATATTAACCAAGATTTTTCAATAGCAAATATAGACTGAGGGTTGCCTTGGTAGTACGTATTTTGTTTCACGTCATTTTTATTCCCTACCTTGAGGCAGCTTTTAAAGAACCTTATCTGTAAATCTGTTATCTGTACATCTTCTTTGAAGTCTGGTCCCTCCTAAGTTCCCTAACAGATTTAGGTGTCTTAACTTGTGTACCCTGAAATATGCTCCAAAGAGTGAGTCATTTAAATCTTATCTGTGTTATTTCACTTGGTGCTGGATAAATTCCTGGTGTCCCACTAAGCCAGGGTTACCTACAAAGGTACTCTCTATGGGAGGCAGACTTCTTGATTGTTACTCGGGGGTCCTGGCCAGTATCTAGCAGAGGTCCTTGGGACTTCAATCAACACAGAACACCTCCCAGCTTTATTTGACATATTTTAGGGGAACAGGGTCCTCCTGAATGTCTACCAGGTCTAATTTTGCATATCTTCATGAAAGTTTTTTCTCTTTTCTAGTTCCTCCAAAGTTATTGGCTCCTAGCAACCTGCTCAAATTTACTGGTGAGGAAACCAGCAGCAGAAAGACAAGCTCTGAAATGTGTACAGGTTTCACATGAACAGGATCCTTTTGTAAGAGTACCAGTTTTCCCTGCGTTAGACCAATAAGAAATCCCTCAAATTGCTTCTTCCTTCATCTTGCATTTTGACTTTCCACTCTGCGGAAAAAACAGTTCCAAGTAATGTCAACTTTAGTGTCACTATTGATTCAAAATTTTCTTAGTTCTGTTTCATGTTCATTCTTGGGTCCCTTTCTTTCCTCAGTTTTCTACATACAAAATGTTTTACCACTTGTTAAAATTACATTACTGAAGGCGTCCAGCGGGACTGTATTTTATTCAGTAGTATTTTTCCACTGCCTAGATGGGAAATGTTCTGGAATATGGGATTTAAATCCATCTTGGTTTACTTGGTTATATCTAAGGTAGGTCTTAAAACCAATGTTGTTTCAGAATTAAAGAACATACTTGCATATGCTTAAGGAGTGAGAACAAAAAAGCAGTTCCTTCCTACCCCTAAGCTGAGACAGTTTCAATTGGCCTCTGGCTTTCCCCAAGATCAGGAAGCTGAAAATGTGACTGAGAGCCAACTCTCTCCCTTCTCCTATTTGATTTCTGTGCCCAAGCCACTGTGGACCTGACCCCAGGACCTGCTGGCTCTAAAAATGAATATTGTGCTGCCCAAGTGGCTCTAGTGAAGTGCAGAATTGGTAATGCAGTGTTTGTAGATGTAATGATTTGCAGAACAGGTGGGTCTTTGGAAACACGGAAAATTGGCTGCCATCACCTCGGTGTCTTCTCTATGGGGTCCAGAGAAAAGAACCTCTATCTCCTACTAGCTGCAGGTTATTCAAGTCTTCTAGCTAAGGGACTAAATTCCCACTGATGTAAACTGGATTAGGTCTGCTGAAGTCAATGGAGTTTCACATGATGGTGTAGGATTTCTTCCGTTATCTTTGAACATGGGTAGAATAAAAATGGTAGCTTTACAATTAAAGTCCCTTATGTGCTGTGGATAATAACCCATGCCATTCCTTGCCCCTTTGGAGCTGGGTAAAGTTGTCTCAAGATTATGAGCCTTAGACGTTTAGAGCAATTTTGACTGGATCAGAGGTTATAGCCTCTGCTTTTGAACATTCTGCTTTTATTTGCAGGCTATGAAGTGTAATAGTTCACCATTTTGGTTTAAGTATCACAATAAAAGTCAGTGAGATGGAACAGGCAATAAGCAGCCGTTTTACATCAGTGCTACTGCGACAGAGTGCTTAAGTCTTCATTAACCTATGGAGGAAGGAGTTACAGAGAAGACACTTAAAATATCAGGGATAAGGCTCAGATCTCTTCAGGATCTGCACAGGCAGGGATATCAGAAGGCTGGTCTCCAGTGTAAATGCCTCTTGTGCTTGTGCTGTCATGCAAAAAATGGAAGGGTGAGGGTGTCCTGGACTGATGGGGTCGTGTTAGCACTTCTGGACACCAGGAGCTGAAGCGAGTGGATGGCAGATGGGTTGTGCTGCATGGTTTTAATAACTCCAAGATGCCATCTCTGTAGTGGGTATTTGCAGAATCTCTTTGCTCTTCATTGGGCCCTTTATTAGAATTATGAGACTGCTGGGTCTCCTTTTGGCACACTGTATTCTGTTCATAGTCTGTCTATTTTAATATCTAGTCCAGGAGAAGGTGTGGAACAGCAATAAGTGGACAAGTTTCAGGTTTCTAGTTTTACCAAAACAGCACAAATGTATGCTGCTAATACTTGTGAAATATGTATTATTTAACTACTTTCCTAATATTTAGAGTTTTCATAACATACTTTCAGTAAACTTACAAAATCTTACTTTAACAATCCATAGAACCTAATGCTTAGTAACAGACAGTCAGGAGGGAACTGAACATGAATCTGTAAAAACCCTGTTTCCAGGGATGGGACATTGACCACCAGTCTGGACAACCTGGGCCAGGGTCTCACCAGCCTCAGCATAAAACATTTCTTCCTTCTATCCTGTCTGATTCTTCCATCTTAGTTTAAAAACATCACCCCCTTGTCCTGCCACAACAGGTCCTGCTCAAAAGTCTGTCCCCATCTTTCTTATTGACCATTTTTAAGTACTGCAAGGAGACAATAAGATCTCCCTGGAGCCTTCTCCTCCCCAGGCTGGACACCCCCAGCTCTGCCAGCCTGTCTCCCAGCAGAGGGGTTCCAGCCCTTGAGTCACTGCTATGGATGTCTCTGCACCTACTCCAACAGATCCAGGTCTGTCTTGTACTTTACCTTCTCTCTGCTGGGCCATAGTTGATTGGTGCCCTTATATTAGACTACAGACTCATTTTATGAAGGAGAATTCACATGTTCCCTGCATCCCAGAATTGGAAGAAGCCATCTTAGATTAAGGTATTTGCTGTTTTCCCTCCTCCTGGGCCGAGCCTTCTCTCTAGGCCTGAAAGTGCAACAGCCCAGCCCTGGGCCTTATGCAACTTACTTTTTTTTTATGCTTCTTTTAAAGGTCTCCTTGAGATTACCTCTATTTACTTTTAGTATAATTAAGTGAATTTTCCTTGCCTGGGGGAAACACAAAATAGAAATGCTGAAAATTTACTGTTCTGGCTTTTTCCTTAAAAGTAATTTTGCTGTTCGAGGGAAGAGCTGACTGTGCCACGTGTGTGTCTCCTCCTTGTCCTGGGTTTTGCAATGTACCAGTACTTCCAACATCTTTTGCAATCTCTGCAGGATCTCTCTGTCTGCTGGGCTTCTGTTTGAAACTCAGCACAACTATTATAAACTTTGCAAAACACAGTCTCTGCCTCTGTGGTTCACTTTCCCCCCAGTTCTCATCCTAAATTTGTTCTTTTTCTAGGCGAAGCTAAACATACCCTCCTGAATGCTGAACAGAGCTGTGTGGATACTCAGATCAGGGCTTCTAGTCCCTCATTTTATGCAAGGGATGAAAATGACAG
This sequence comes from Corythornis vintsioides, assembly GCA_025447755.1. NCBI lineage: Eukaryota > Metazoa > Chordata > Aves > Coraciiformes > Alcedinidae > Corythornis > Corythornis vintsioides. The sequence continues at coordinate 28,796 of JAOEGS010001841.1, read as the reverse complement.
TATTTTCATAACAAAAGCAATATATTAATGATAAGAAAGATTCAGGATAAATACTTTAAAGACTACAAACATTAAGACGCTACCATAGTGAATATAACATAAGTGACTAAGATAAATGGATAGTTAGAAATAAATCAAACTAAATAACTGCTTCATAAAGCTCTTCTGTTTCTTCATAGAACAGTGTGCTTTCCTCATGTCCTAAGATGAGTAGGTTGTGTGTGATTTTAACAGCTTACAAAAATTAATGTGGGAAACACAACAAGTCACAAAGTTCTTACCTAATTTTGTATTTATATACCTAAGCCTTTGAATTTTTGTGTGTGCCCTTTCCCTGAGAGGCAAGGATGTGCTAAAGCTGCTCTGGAGTCTGCATGTTTTTCAGCATAGACTAAATGAAACACTTTCAACCATCCAGCTAGTGAGAGACTAAGTAAATCTTATACGCTACTTGGAGATAGCACCTAAAATAAAAATGGGGTTTTTTCCTCTCTTTTTCTCCATGACCACTATTGCCCTTTGAAAAAGGGCTCTCTGTGTATTTAAACACTGATGAACTCTTAAGTAAAGGATCAAAACAAAGTGGGGAAAAAATTAGTCTGCAGGAGCGTGTGAACAGTGAGGGCTTCTATGCCTTTGCCCTAATTTTTTTTCTGCCCCATCTAACATCCCTCCTTGTCCACCAACTCTGCTAGAGGCAAGAGAGCAGGAACATGCAGAAATATTCGAACCTTGAAGAGAGAGAAAAAAATGCTGAAATAATCCCTATTTACACCCCACCCATCATTTACTCTCTCCTCTCTCCATGCAGCCATGCCAGTGCCAAGACATGTCAGCACATGCAGGGTTTTTATCTGATACCCTTTTAGATCCCTGTTGTTTGCTCGAAGGACTTAAGCAAGTGAGAATTTTCTAACGGGCTGATCAAGGATGAATAGAAACCTCCTGTTATTCTCATCTCATTTTCTGAATGGCAGCATCTATTTCTATGGATCAGGCTTTGGAAAGGGGACACTGCCTCTCTCAGAATCCTTTTTCTTTCCCCCTGTTTTTTTCTCCAGTTAAAAAACCCCAAACCTTTATCAAATCCATAAGAAGGGTGTAGCAACACCAAATTGGCACCATCCAGTTTGTGCCTGGGAGTCCTCCTGTAGCGGTGATTGTACACTGCATTCAACAGGAATCTGGGGTAGAATCACTGGGATGTTGCGTTTACCCAACCCAGGGATGTGCTGAGATATCCACATGCTCCACTCTGCTCTCAGGGGCATTGTTTGTACAAATAGGAGGCAAACACAGTGCAGGAATGATGTATCCAGTACAAACCACAACTATAACTACAAGAATTACAATGTAAATAGAAACAAACAGTGATGGAATTAACTTTAAAAAATGTCAAGAGCTGAGACTCTAGAGGACTGTGTCTCTGTCGATTTGTTTGGTTTTGTGACAAGGTTATTCCTTCTCTCTCTGTGTCAAAGAGATTTTTATCATTGCCTTTTAAAGAGGTGTGAGTTCAAACAATATTAGGGTGTTCTCCTTAATCCTATTTGATTTTTCTATATAAAGTGCAACAAGAGTAATACAGAGACTTAATATGGCATAAGAATTTCTATTTTTCCATATTAGACATCTAAAAGCTATCAAGACATCACCTAAATATGTATTTAGCCAGAAATTCTAAATATGCTTCAGTTTTTGGCATTTAGCACCTGGGGACCTGGTGGTTGAGTCTTAGTGGTGGATTTTAACACAAAGCAGGACTATTACAGAGGTGACTCCATACAGTCTCTAATGTAGTGATATAGAAGCAAAAAATCCCTTACAAGTTGCTGAGTACATTGTGTACATTTTAATCACCAGTTAGATGGTCTGTGCAATGTGTACAGCCAGAATATCCTTATTATTTCTCTATAAGTGAGCTCCTGTGCCTTTAACCATGTGTAACAGTTCTTAGCTGCTGTGCCCCTCACCAGAGGTTCATTTTCTTCCCCCAGGACATCACTCAGAGTAATTGTCCCCAGTAATAATCAATAAATCCCAATTATCTTGAATAAAGCCAGATTTATTTAACACAGTGTAACAAATAGAAAACCAGAAAGAAAATCCATGTAAATACAATTTAAAGAGAACATATTTGTCTGAAACTATAGACTACATAGTAAGCACTCCAGCTGGCCAAGATATTTTACAACACTGTATAGAGCCCAGATCATAAACTCTATATTTAGGAGAGCAGATTTCTGGAAGCTGGGAAGATTGCACAGGATCTTCTTTTCCAAAAGTCACTCTCTTAAAAACAATTACTTAGCTCTCTGCCTTATTAAGCTGTACTGTTCAAGCAAGTAATTTCATGAACTTTGGGAAATGGATTTTATTTTACGTGCTTGTGCTTCCAAGTTGAGGTCCTGTGTGAAATCTGCACTGAGGTATCAGTGCACGCTGCAGCCTTTCCCTTTCCTCTGAAAACTTTCAGAACCTTAATAACTTTGAGAATCATACCTCTGCCAAATGCAGTTAAAATTAGCCAATTGTTTCAAAAGCATAGTGTGCTTATGCACGTGCTCAGAACATGAGGTTGTAAACCTTATTCCCTCAGAGATCGGAGCTAAAAGGAAATTGTCCGCTATGATTGAACTTGATAAAAGTAGAATCATAGAATGTTTAGGGTCAGAAGGGACCTCCAAAGGTCATCTAGTCCAGCCCCCCTGCAGTAAGCAGTATTCAACATTTTTTAGCAGAGCAAATCAAGACTGTTTATCATGTTCTTGCCTTTTTGCAAAAAGTTGTAGTGACCCACATCCTCATATATTTTATGTCACTGAATGAAAGATTGTGGTAAGTGCAAAAGTATGCAGTTATGAAGTGTACCCCAAATAGCTGCGGATGCAGATAATTCCCCCTCTGAAAACCTTGTTTGACCAGATTATTGTGCAGTTCTCAATGTGTGTATTTAGAATTTGTGGGCAGCTTTTAGCATGCACACAATTCTCTACAGACACATTCCTTCTCACGCCTGACCTCCGTTTTACATGATTTTAAGCTGTTTTCCTCTTAACGTGAAGCTATTCCCAGTGCATTTCAACAACATATTTAGCATGCCATTAATTTTTTTTTTTCCTTCAAATCTCATTCCATCTGAGAGCCTGGCAGCTCTGACTATAACTAGTTTCCTTCTCATTACCAGTCCTTTAAAGAGAGGAAGAGGGCATCTTCAGAATTTCATTACCTTTCTTCTTTTCCATTGTGAATTTCCAACTTTGTAAAAAAAAAAAATAGCAGAGGTTGTTGTTCATAGTACACATCCCACTGACAGAGAAGAAAATAATAAAAACATGCTGCTCAAATTGAATCAAATGCTGTCAATATATTGCAGAAAACTGAGCATATTTTTGGAGTCCTCTGTGGAATTGTTTTCCTGCTGAGTCATCCTCTGTGCAAGTTTTTTTCTTTGGGAGCTTAGTGAGGAGCTGGAGAAGGAGTTGTCTACAGCAGTGCTCCTAAAGCTAAAGCAAATGACTGCACTCTAAGATATGCAGAACATGACCAATTTTCTCAAAAAAGTGATCTTCCCTCACTATATACATAAGTCCTGCAGATTCAGCAGAAAGGCAGTTGAGGATATGTCTCAAAAACCTTTAACTTTGCGCAGAGACAGGATTTCAGCAAGCACTTCACTTCCAAGTCTGTGTGGTTCTGCACCATGAATGTGCACAAAGCTCTGCTGAGCAGGACTGGGCTTACGAATGGGACTTGGATTTTCACAGTTTACATTATTCCTGCTTTTTCTTTTCAGTCTGTGCATCTCTCGTGGTTCAGCCTTGTACTTTTTGTTGCCTGATGGTCAGTAACAGCTCCATTTCTGATGCATCAAGCATACTGATGTTACCAGAAGTCTAACACAGCATTTGCTGCTTTTCTTAGATTTTACCAAATTGTTGCAAGGAAGGTCTGGTCCTGTTTTGATCCCTTCATTCTGGTAAGTGGTAGTATCAGCAGACACTTTAGCAATCAGCTTTTTTTTCTTGTTTTCTTTGCCCAAGAAGATGTGCAATTTGACTTGTTGGCTCCCTTCCCATCTTTTAATAGAGTGGCCCTTGGAAGTGGAGTCAGAAATGAAGTCTCATCACACTAGGCACAGCTGAGATCTGTTCATTTATATATCTTCCACAGGAGAGATTGATTTATTGAAATCAAACTTGCCTGAGTGAAAGGATGAGTTTCAGTTTAAATTTTTAATTTTTGGGTGTTTCAAATGGATTTGCTTTAATGACCAAAGCCTCTCTCTGTCTGATTTTTTAAATAAGAAGACTCTGACTCTTGTTCTAAAAGGATTATTTGAATTGTTTAAATTGCCTTTCACTTTTAGTAGAAGTTTTTACATAGTCATTGGCCAGATCCTGCATTAGGGGAGACATCCGTTTGTAAAAGTATTTGAAGATAATTTTTTTTAGATTTTCATCCTAGTTTTGGGTAGGAAAATATTTCCAAGTACAAAATCTGGCGGCATGGAAAACACTTTCCTTCCACTTGCCTTTTTTGAATAACTGCCTCTGTTGAAATACTAATCCCCTTCTTTTTCTTTTTCCTAGTACCCATCAGTAATTCATTAAATTATTAGGAAATGGATAAAGCTGTAATAAATCATTTAATATAGTATTTTCCAAATTCATACCAATGTGAGCTTGAGTGTGTGGCATACAGAAGGTGATTACCATTTTCATCAAGTGGAAGAAGCAGGCAAACTGTATAAAATACTCAGTAATTGATATATCTTTGGAAATGCAGTTTTCTGTCTCCCTGGTCACAGTGCAACCCAGATCACTAAAACATACATTCCCAAACCCTGTTTGATGCAGCTTTATATGACTGGGCTGTGAATTGCCAAAGGATTTAAAGATTTTCCAGGAGCAATAGCTGCATTTTTCCTGAAATGTTAAGTGCAGCCTCTGCCGTTGAACATCATCATCTAAAACAAGCAGGTTTTTGCCCCTCACACCTTTCAACTTGCAAATGTGGAGCAGTTTGTTTTATTTTAATAGAGCTCCTGGCTGAATCCCCAGCATGGAACTGCACCTTTTTAAGTCCCATAGTCAGCAATGTTAATCAGCTAAGTAAAAGTTGTGCACATGCTGAAATGCTTTGCTGGCGGGGAAATACAGGCAAAAACAGTTTACAACCTGTGGAGACCTAAACTGAGACCTGAATGTGAAAACTACTATAATATCCACTCTTCTAGCTGATATCCCCACCTTTCAGTCTTCGTGAAGGAAGATTATAAAATCTCCCAAACATGCAGACTCTGCCCTGAAAACTGATCACACCACAGTGAGGACTGATGGACATCACTGGGACAGGGAGCAGCACGGGCTGCCTTCCTGGGCATTTAGGCATTGCAGAGGGAGCTGAGCTGAGCCTGGCTACTTAACTTGAGGTCAAATTTAATTGCTAGAACACAGGGCTAAGGGGAGTCATTAGCTTCTCTACTGAGCTATCAGAAAAGCAGCCACTGACTCAGCTTGTTTGAAACTGCCTTAGGACCATGTGGGCTGTAGGGCAGAAGTGCCTACTTTAAAACATTTTGGCCATGGAAGTCTATTCATGTTTGATTTATAGGAATGTGGAACAGGTGGTTGTGTGAAAATCCAAATTGTATTCCTTCCATGCTCTTTCTCCAGCTCATGCATTATGCTAATGGTATTAATAAGGATTAATGTAGGCTTGAAGGAATTAGGAAGGCATCCCGTATGTCAGGCCTTCAGCAAAGCTGTGTCTTAGATTTATCACATTTATAAACCTTCCTCACCAAAAAGAAACCCAAAAAACTCTCCTGCAAGCTCAGAGCTGATGGCAGAAGAGTTCTCAAGCTGAAGGGAGATGGAGGACCCCAAACAGGAGCAAAGATAGAGGCAGCTCAGCCCCAGTCCAGGGGCTAACAGTGAGCAGAGGAGCTGTCAGGGCTGGCCCAACCCTAGTGCCAGTGCTTTGCTCTGCTGTGATCCAGCTGGCAACAGGAGCTGCAGAAATGCTGCCTTCTTGCTCAGCAGATCTGCTCTTAATTACCTGCCTGTAAATCAGGATTCATTTCATAACTCTGTGGAGCTGGCTGGCATGTCAGCTACAGGACCTGCAAGCTGAATTTCTCCTCTGTGTGTACATGCATTTCAGCTGCCATTAAGACCAACTTTTCTCACAAATTCTACATTTTGCTTCATGACCCAGAACTAAAGTAGTCTGGAGACAGTAAGTTGGGTTAAAATATGATTCATCCTGCAAACAAGAGTTTTTCAGCTGTAGCAGAGGATCAATGACACCAGTTCCCACCTGCAACTTGGACCCACATACTGCTCCACAGTCCCTGGTGCTGAGGTACCAAAATGAGTAGGAATGCAGTACTGTCGTAGTCTGCATATATGAGAAATAAGAATGAGGAGAGGTTTTCTGAATGGAATTTTAAAAATAAACCATAACTTGACAAACACACATTTTAAAAGACTCTTGACAAGGTTGAGCTCTAGACATTAGAAATCCCTGGCAAAATTGACTTAGATGTGACAAGATAGATTCTAGCTGAAAACTCAAGTACTGATTGCTTTTGGTACCTCGTTTTCTCTTTACATTTTTTGTCAGGGCAGTAGGATAGAATATTTTATTTCATTAGAGCTGAATGTGAGGGCTCTGTTTTAGTGCCTTTAGAAATGTGTTCAGATCAGACTTCTCCATTATACTCTGAACCTTCTCTAGAGTAACCCATGCAACTTTTTTTCTCCAGAGTTTATTCAACTTCAGACTGCTGTATCCCTCCAGCAGCAGCCCTTTGGCTTCTGTAAGGGATGAGTGACTGGCTGTCAAAAAGAAAAGTAAGACTCTTCCATCACTGTCTTCATTTCTGATTTACATTCACCAGTTATGTTCCTAATATTAACACCTGAGAGGGAACCTTTTCATGCACTCAACTTCATAGATTCATAGATTCATAGATATTAGGGGTTGGAAGGGACCTAGAAGATCATCTAGTCCAACCCCCCTGCCC
>JAOEGS010001840.1:58096-121250 GCA_025447755.1 Corythornis vintsioides | reverse complement strand
GTCTAGGTGATCCTGCTCAGGCAGGGGGGTTGGACTAGATGATCTTCTAGATCCCTTCCAACCCCTAATATCTATGATTCTATGATTTCTGTGTTTTGCTCTGACAGACTTGGCTGGCAAATGTCTGATTCAGCTTGCCTTGAGGTACATCTGTTGTTAAAGGTGTGCAGATTTATTTAAGAGAAAAAAGGTTGGTTTTTTCCTCTCCCATTTTCTCGTCCTCTATTTCCAAAAAAAGAAGGTGCCAGCCCTGTCTCATCCATACTCCCCCTGCAGTGCACTCCCCCTAAGGCGTGCAGGAGGGATGGATTATTGTTCCTTAGGGAAGGCCCCCATCTGCATCCAGAAGAGACTGTGCCACAGAGCATGTGCTGCTACACTTTGGCCTGGCAAGAGCCACAGGCCGTGGCAAACCAGGATCACTAGACTGATAAGTTGGACTGAGTGGACTGAGTTGTCACACCCTGCCACTCAGTGTCGACACCAGACATCTTCTTGTCAGTTGGTTGGGGCAGTTGCTCCATGGTAGATCTGAGCTCTTCTCCCATACAGCAAAGTGCTATCGTGCATTTCTTATTTGGGTTGAAACATAGACTGGATTGAGTTTTTTTCCCCATGGATTTTCTAAAAAAAATGAAGAGCATTCCAAAGTTTCCACACCTTTACATTAATAGCCTTGCTCTGTTTTTGTCCGGAAGCTGCAGCTCTTCCCCAAATGTTGCTGTGGAGGGTTTCAGTTTTGGTGAAACCCAGGACTAGGGGGTGGGGGGCAATAAGCAAATCTAGAATATTCTTAAACAGATCAAGTGTGTGGGGGCTGAGTGTGATTGAGGTACTTTGGCCTTGGGAGCTAAAACACTGCAGACCTGGCCAATAATGGAATAAGTGAAGAAAATTAAAATACTTCAGACACTGCCTAGCTGTTGTGGTATGTTACAGATAGCCAGCTTCACAGTCTGCCCATGTTTCGTCTGAGTGTGGTGGTGCTGCTCTTAAAAGGTGTTGAATTTACCACTCCAGCTCTTTATTGAATCACTGTAATTTCTGCTGGATTACAGTTCCTTTTGGCCTTGAATCCAGGATTAGAGGGGAACGTAACCAATTATATTTTCAGCCTCTATTTGTCAGTGGAAGTGTCTCATGTTGATGTGATAAAGACAAAACTGTGTCCAGTTTTGCTCTGCATCACAAAACCCTTTCTTGGCTCTGTTTAGCTGGTGATGCTGCTGTGGACTCTTCATGGGTGGGTAGACTACAGAAGACAGACCTATTTGCATCCTTGGACAATTCCAGCCCTTGACAAGAGTCCATGAGAAGTATTTTAGAGGGGGAGGTCAGTATTTCTCTTATGTGTTCAGCAGCTGGGGAAGCTGAGGCACTGAAGGAAACTGGTGCATCTAGAAAGACTTGAGAGATAAGAATCACAGAGAATCACAGAGAATGTTAAGGATTGGAAGGGACCTAGATCATCTAGTCCAACCCCCCTGCCAGAGCAGGATCACCTAGACTGCTGAAGAAGGCATGTGAGCCTTTCTCCTGAGCAACACTCCCTGGACCCTGCTGAAATGACATGTCTGGGGGGCATCTTGCATCAGGGAATTTGCATTTCCTAAACCTTCAGTGATGTGAGCACTCTGTTTTCTCACCACCTAAAAACCCTGAGAATTAAAGTCTCATTTTAACATTCATAATCTGTCATTTTCCCTGAACAAGAGGCTCACATTACAGGCAACCTGTATTTTTTATTGCCTTCTTTTCCTTGTTAAGTAATAATCCAATTGTCAGAACAACTTAAGGAAGCATCTCCTTGACCTGATATGTGTACAAGGGGACCCCTATCAATATGAAATTGGAAATCAGGGAGCTTGGAAGGTAAGGTTTTTTAAGCAGCCCCATCAGCTTCTTTTAGCAGCTGAGGGAAAGACCCTGCTCTCCTTCTTGCAGAGTGTTCCTCCACATCCCAGCCACTGCTCTGAGAAGCAAAACAGAAGCTTGGGAGGTGCTGTACTGTTTATTTCACTCAAGTGGCAGATGCTGGCACTTCCCTCCTTTCTAAACTCACAGTGGTTTGTGGTAACACTGACTCTCGTAGTGCACTGGTTCCTAGCAGGGTACAGATGTTTCTTGTCATCTTTGGCCATCTTTCAGGGCTATAAATACTGTCTTAATAAAGAGCAGTGGTGAAACAAGGCTGTGATTTATGAACCAGGCTGTGCAACCTGGCATGGCTGTCGAAGCAGCATTCCTATTGTAGATGTAATCTTGGTTAAGTGTGTTGGCTCACCTGATAATTGTTAGAGCTGGGAGTTTGAAACTGAGTTGTGCCTGATTTGGCTGGGCCAGGAATTGTTTGGCTCATGTGTAAGAGGAATTTGGAGAATTTTGAACAGGCTTAGTACTTCTGGCCAGGGCTGAGGAGGTATTTCCCACAAAAATCAGGAGGGGCTTTTTATGTTTTCTGCACTGTCTCGTGGTCAGTGATTTAAATGCTGTTGAAATTGTATTACAGTATTAATTCCCTTCTAGAGCACTGAGACTGAGCCCCTTTTGTAACAGCACCTTATTATTTAAACTGGAATAAGTGCAAAGTCTGATCCCTGGGACTTGTAGGAACAAGTTAGGTGTCTGTTTTCCCCAAATACTTAAAAAAAATAAAAAGTTGTATAGACAGTGTGGATGTGTTTTGACATTCTAGCAGTGCTAGGAGGGTGGAAATGTGTGAAATGGGCAAGTCTCCACCCTGAGGAGCACAACAAACCTCCTGCACCTTAAACCATTCATGGGAACAGAAGCAGAGGACAGGTGATGATTTGTGTGGAGGGAAGCATGCAGAACAGGAAAGGTTTTTATTTGGAGATAACATGATATGAAAAATCTCATCTTTAAAGGGTTAATAAGAGTCTAGTTGACAGTTCATTCCATGTCTGTATAACTTTCCTGGAGTGATTGGTTGTTCTAACTGTGGTTTATCCAGCCCAAAGATTACAGGGGTGTATGAAACCATGGTATGTTGAAGTGCTGTGTTTAAAATAATCTTTAACTCCTTCCACTCATATCTGCCCTGCACTTGACCCTTGCTGATCCTCCATTAGTCAATGATAATTTAGTGTAATGTCTGTATAATATTCCTGGTTTAAAATAAAAAAGTTGTAGTGCTCACACATACACACAGTTATTTTGCAAGAATTTTCATACCAGTGTCAGAGAATAGCTTTTCCAAAACAAAAAAAAACCTCCCTGTGTGCAGGGGTGTCTAGATGGGATGTGCTTTCTGGCGTAGAGAGCTCTTGCCTCTTTAAAGGGAAAGGCAAAACCAGGCACAGATTGGGCAGAGCTTGCCTGAGTGCAGTAGAAGTGGGAGGCATCTGTGAATATATGATTGATTTACAGTGCACTGGGGTTGCCAGATGGAAGACCCTGGCTTTGAACAGCTGGAAATTATTGCCACCATGAGGGAGCAGCAGAAAAGAAAGCAACTCTCCAGGCTGGCCTTGGGTGGCTTGTGTCCCTTTCCAGCTCCCCAAATTGGATTCCTTGCTTAGAGTGCTGCTTTTTCTGGTAGTGCCTCCCTATGGGGTGCCCACAGCTCGTGGTGGGATGGAAGCTGCTGAGACTTCTGCAGATGTTGTGTTAGGTCTGGGAAGTTGTATTGTTTCCAAGACAACTGGGGAAGAATGAGGAAGGGACTTATGCCAAGTCAGCCTTGGAACTGCTGAACACCCTGGCTTGCTTGCTGCATTTTCCTCTGGAAAATGGGTAATGTCCTGCTTTTACAGAGACCCCTTCAAGCCTAGCAAGGGATTGGGTTAAAAAACACTTCATGCAAGAAGCAAAGGAGAGCCAGTGTTGTCAGGTGTGGGCTGATAATAGCAAACAGCTGCCTGTGGAGTCAGAAGAAGCTGAGAACACTCAGAACCTGCGTGCAGAGCAAACTGTGTTTCTGGGCTGGAAAGCTTTTATTTGGGACTCCACATTTAAGTCTTTTAAACTCTGATGACTGCTGAGTAAATGTCCCTGTTCTGTGGTACTCCAGTTAAGTGGAATTTGCTGTACTTTGTAATCTTGCCTCCCTCCTTGCTAAGAGGAATTAAAACCGTTTCTGAAGCTGCAATATCATCACATTGTTCTTCTTCTTTCTGTGTTCCTTCTGTTCCGTAGCAATGCTGAGCTGCAGAATATGGTGCTAGACACCAGTGCTGCCATGGGGAGCAATAAACTCCAGGAGAAGGATGCCCCTGGAGCCCTTGCCCATGACCTCAGCAATGGCAGCAGCAGCAACCTGGAAGCGGCGAGGCGCCTGGCCAAACGCCTCTACCACTTGGACAGGTTCAAACGCTCCGACGTGGCAAAGCACTTGGGGAAAAAGTAGGTGCTGATGTGAGGCCTTTGACCACCTCCTTCTTCTTGCTGCTTCTGGAAGGGGGTTCACACTTGAATTATACAGCCTTCACGTGTTTTGTTTGTTTGTTTGTTTGTTTGTTTGTTTGAAGCAACGAATTCAGCAAGCTTGTGGCAGAAGAATACCTGAAGTTTTTTGACTTCACAGGCATGACATTGGACTGCTCACTCAGGTACATGGCCTTCTGAAGAGCTTATGTTCTTGTTCTAGTAATGGTGCTGTTTGCTGTGTTGCCCTGGTGGAAGTGTTTCTGGGACAAAACCTCTCACTCCTGTTTGACTTGGCATGCTGCTGTAACTCTAGAATCATAGAATCATAGGATGGCTAAGGCTGGTAGGGGCCTCCAGAGGTCATCCAGTCCAGCCTCCCTGCAGTGAGCAGGGATGCCCTCAACTAGACCAGGTTGCTCAGAGCCTTGTCCAGCCTCACCTTGAATATCTCCAGGGTTGGGGTCTCAGCCACCTCCCTGAGTAGCCTATTCCACTGTTCCACCACACTCAAGGTAAGAAACTTCTTGAGTGCACTCTAGAGTGCTCTTGGAGTAGTGGCATTTTCTGGAGAGGGGAATCTTTGGGTGGACCTGCTCTGAGATGTTCCTTGATGGTGAGGAGATGAGAAAAAAAATGGACCAGTTGCTTGGTAAACAGTTTGCCAGGTGCTGCTGGGGGGAAAGGGTGTTGCTCACAGCTGAGCCACACAGGCTTTTTGGCCGATGGCTGTTGGAGTTTGCCCTGCCCAGCTGCAGTACACAAAGCCAGGGACAGGGTTTGATGTGGCTTGGCAACCCCCCTTGCCTCTGAGGCATCCAGAAATGTGCAGAACAGCAAAAGCTTCCACGTGGAAAGTGGTTGCTGCCAGTGTGGGTGTCTGAAAACCCAGCCCTTCAGTTTTCCTTCCTTTTTACATTGGAATTAGGCCTCAGCAATGTTTGTTTTCAGTATTCTGTTTCTTAGCAGGCAAAATACCAAATTCGTGTAGCGAGGCCTATTATCACAGTTGCTGGTCCTCTGGTATTTAAAGGGATTTGAAGTGAGTTTAAATCATCTGTCTGAGCTTACTCAAGTGGGTTATTGCCTTTTATCTTCTAACGATGCAAAACCAGGTCTTGCACTTGCCTGTCTCCTTGCAAGCTCATTCTCAGGGGGCTGACTTCAGAAGACTGTGGCAGACACTAGTGAAAGGGTCCTACTGGCCCAAGGTGGTGGGAGGTCTGCTGCTCACTCCAGGATTTGGCAGCCCCAAAAAATGATGCTAAATATACCCATCTTTTAAATGGTGAAATCCAACACCTAATTGCTCTGAGGTGCATATTTAGGAGGTCTGTGCTCCCAGGAGATCTCCTGTTAATATTAATAGTCATGACCTTCTCTAAAATATGCCCTGGCTCTTGTGGGATCTTAGGCATGCCAGAGGTTTGCTGAGGTTTCAGGAGTAGCTGCAGCTACTGCCACCTGCACACCCAGCAGAGGCAGGGGACAGAGCATCAGCCCAAGCCTGGGACAGCCAAAGTGTGTGCTGCCTCACAGTTGCAGAGACTGAGAGGCAGCTGCCCTGTGGCAACTGTTTTTTTTTAGCATTCTGGAGGTGGTGGCTGCACCCCAGATCCATGCCACCCCCCCAGGCTGTGTGGGAGGCTGTTGTGTAGCAGGTATCACTGTTGGTGGCAAGTTGGTTAGGGATATCTTCTCCTTTGTTATTTTGCTCTGCTTCCGCACCCCGAACCCACATCATCTGTGCTCCTCCTGGGCGCATCTCTCAGATCCTCCACAGGACTGCTGCTCCAGTCCCTCTCAGAGTCCATCTTGGTCCTCCTGATGGGCAGAAACCTGCCCTTGTGGCCCTTGTATGCTCTGAGAACAAGGAACCTGCCTTATTTGTTTGCCAAATGTTGTTGTCAGCTGCCTCTCTGAGGTGGAGAGTAAAGGTGCTGAAGAGGAGAAGGGTGTAGGTCAGTGGTGCCTGATGAGGGCAAAAGATGTTGCTGGAAAGAGCCTGAACTGGAGGAGGAAGGGTGTCTGGTTGTCAAAGTACTCCATGGGAGCATGAGATAGGAAGAGAATAGAACCCCTGCAAAGAATCAGTTATATCCACTTGTGAATTGGGTTATTTGCAATACATTACACATGAAATCAAGTTATTACCAGGCAGATCACACTTTGTATGAGTGTGAGATCATTGCAAGTACAGCCTGTCTCTGACCTTACATCAAAGAGAAGGAAATCAACTTTTATTTGTCCAGATGAGATAGTTGTGAATGTTCCAGCAAGATTCTTCAAGCTTCTCAAGATCTGGTATTAGTTTCAGTCTCATGGGGTATTTAAAGTTTTGTCTGTTAGGCATTCATTTTGTATGCCATACTGCTGCAGACCTAGGAGGTTTGTGTTTTCAGGCTTCTCTCAGCAGTATCCTGACAAATCAGTGTAGGCTGATGCTCCTGTGGTCACCCCCTGGCTGCAGGATGAGGAGATTTTGGGAAGTGCAGCAGCTCTTCCTTGGAAAGTTGTTTTTTTTTTTCTAGGAGGAGGAATAATGTTGTGGTTAAGAGGCAGGGTCAGAGGTTTAGAGGCAGGTTAAGTGTCAGGTGAGCAGTGGAAGATGTGTGGCCTGTCCCACCTCTTCGCACAGGCTCCGCAGCTGAGGCACAGGCCCTACGCTGTCATGAGCAGGAGGCCAGGAGGCCCAGGTTGTTTCTCCTGCTGTTGAAGCTCTTTGGTAGATGTTGTGACTCATCTGCCCCCTTCCCCAGATGTTTTCTACAGCTCAGGTGGTCTCACTGCCCTCTGCAAGGTGACTGGTGTGGTCCTGACTGCTCTGACGGGTGACCCTCCAGGAGGAGGACCACACATTTGGTGTGGGCTCTGTGGTGCACCCACTTGATTTCATGGCCTGGAGTAGCAACTCTGGTTGGAATGGGAATACTAATGAGTTAAAGGGTGCACAGGTGACAGACAATTAGAAAAGGACACAGAACACCCATAGTGTCTGTCATGCATAAGTCATACCTGGTCTGTTTTCTTCCCCAAAGAAGAGGGGAAAAAAACCCCTAAAAATAAAAACAGTTCTTTCAGATGGTGTAATTACTGATTAATTTGTATATTCTATGGCTGAGAGTGGTGGCAATTTAACTCCTGCTTCATTTACTGTAATGTTGGGTTTAACTGCACATGAGATAATAGCCCATTTTCCTATAAAGTCTTCTTGGAACCAAATGCCTGATGTGCTGTTATGTGCTTCTTGCTGCGAAGTGTGCTTTGCTCAGTGTGCTGTGGGGCACAAAGAGATTTATGAATGTAATTTTACCTTTTTCTGCTATTCTTTCAGGAGTTTCTTTAAAGCCTTTTCGCTTATTGGAGAAACTCAGGAACGAGAGAGAGTTTTAATTCACTTCTCCAGCAGATACTACCAGTGCAACCCAAACACTATTTCTTCTCAAGGTATCTTTGTTTCTAATGTGAATGTCTTTGATTTTCTCCCTCTTCCTTCATTCTTGCCTTCAGCAGCAGGTAGAGTGCATGCCTGGGAACTGAAGGTGTGTAGTTGCTGGGCCACACTTCAGAGGCTGCCCATCGTGAGCCTTGAAATCCTTCCTATTCTTCACACATTATTGTAGTAAAGCAGTGAGAAATCTTTATTTATTCCCAACTCAGGAAATGTGTTTAGGCCTCTTAAGTGTAAATCCTCAGCTCTAGCACCTCCAGCAATGTCCTTAGTTGTGGTTTCTGGTCTCACTGACTTTCCAGCAAGCATGGGTAACTATGCCCTAGCTACACACAAATGGCTGAGAGCAAGTCCCACCTCAGATGGAAGATAAGCTGTTTGCTTTCTGTGCTCCATTCAGTGCTTGTGTCTCTACGTGCACTGGCTCGTGAGTTCTTGCCATTGGTGGGGGGTTTGGGTGCTGCATCCAGACCCTGGCATGCTGTCATCTTGACAAGCTAACATCAGCTGATGTACTGCCTCCTGGCCAGTGTTTTCAGTCATTTTGGGAAGAGATGGGGGAGACAAACAGGCTCACAGATCCAGCTAGAGAAGGTTAGCATCAGAGAAGAGGACCAAATGCCTGCTGGTGTAGCTGCTCTGTGCAGCCTGTGGCTCTGTCATTCCAGCCTGGAGTGACCACATGCCCAAAAAGGGAGGAGGACTAGAAAGAAGAGCCTTTATTCTGGCGTGTAACTGAGGAGCTGCTACACTTGGAGATGTGGCTACACTCCCTTGCCCCTTGCTTTTTGACCTGCCCCTGTTGGAGTAAGGTGATGTTTGTCCGCTTTGCACCAGTTCAGCATTACTATCTGGCTTGCTGAGGAGGGAGCAGTGAGACAGGATCTGTTTCTGTGCTCTCTTTGTCCTCTTCTTAATGACTTTCTTGTTTCAAGACACTGCAGGTAGCCAGGTATAATGTGTGTGTCATGTCCAGACTGAAATAATGACTTGTATGTTTGTGTGGCAGCCTTACTGTTATCCAGGTTGCAGGAGGACCAGTGCCACTTCTCATCCTGAGTAAGCATTTAGATTAAAATGAGTCCCCCAGAATTCCACATATTTTCTGATGCTGTATTTCTGCTGTCAGTAGTTGAGTGCTACACTGCAGAAATGTGGTGGTTTTGCTTTTGCTGGGAATCCAGAATTTACATTTTCTTTCCTCATTTCTCCCTTACTTTTTCCATCCTCTGGATGCATTTGCATTTTGGAAATGAGAGGACAGGCTTGCTCTAGAGAAATGCATAGACCTGAATTGGAGCTTTAAGCTGCCTCAGACTTGCTGCTGCTAGTGATAATAGTTCTCTCATTTCATGCTCTGCTGTGGTTCAGACAAATTACTTGGGTGCTAGGGCCTGTATATATGTAAGAAAACATAGTCCTGACCTGGGGAACATCTTTTTGTCATGGCTTAATTGTGCACAGATATAAGTCTGTGATATGTATCTCCCATTTCTCATCTCCCATTCCACTCCACAGCACAGAACCACTCATTCACAGTAATTATTTGGACTACAGAACTTTTTACTTACATTTCCCTACAGTATGTGCAAGTCTCATAAATGACTCTGTGTCTTTGTGACACCCCTGTGAGAGAAGGGAAGGTGGCTCCATCTGTTTATCAGCAAGAGAATGGAGAGAATCTTTTTCCTGACACTGGAAGCTGGCTAGAGGCATTTGGATTTTCAGAGGTGATCAGTGGCACCGTGGGCACTGACACCTTCATCTGGATTTGTGCACAGCTTTGAGTTTTAATAGAGTGACTGAAAAATGAGGACTAGTGCGCACTTCATCAAATGGCAGTCTACATGGGCTTTCCAAGGTCTGCCACTTGAGGGTTGAAGCTAGGGACACAGTCTCATTCTAGCTCATTGCCTTTGCTACAAGACCACCTGAGGAATAGCTCTCTACCCAATACTGAAGCAAGGCAGCATAAACAGGTGACTGGAGTTCTCCCAAATTCAGTCCAGTGGAGCCCTGAATGAGGAGAGGGCCAGAGGAGGAGGGAGAAAAACAAGACACCGTGTTCTATCCTCTCTGCACACGAGAATGGGTGTATTTTAACCTTTCTGGTGATGAAGAAGAAGGAGTTGTTTCAGGCTGTGCTATTGGTGTCAGCAAACAAAGCATGACAGCAGTTTCCTCCCTAGTTTGCCTCATCCATGGGTGCTGCAAGATAGTTTTGACAGTCATTAAAAGATGAAAGAAAGGCTGTTCTGACTTGGCAGCCTTGCAGTGATCTCACTGTTCATTTACTTATGTGTATCTCTTGATAAAACAGATTCACATCAAGGGAATAGACTAAATTAGGCTGTGAAGGTCAGTTTCAGCTGTTTTTAAAGGTCCAGTCCTGAGGTGGCATGTGACTCTGCTTCTGTCTCTTTCTGCAGATGGAGTTCACT
Source organism: Corythornis vintsioides (assembly GCA_025447755.1). NCBI lineage: Eukaryota > Metazoa > Chordata > Aves > Coraciiformes > Alcedinidae > Corythornis > Corythornis vintsioides. Next base: position 110,972 of record JAOEGS010001840.1, on the reverse strand, counting down.
GCCTCACGTGTGCCATGATGCTGCTGAACACAGACCTGCATGGCCATGTGAGTATGCTCAGCTTCATGTAGACAGCTCCAATCCACACTCTGCTTGGATGGGGTGGTCCTCTAGCAGCAGAATCTTGCTCTCTTCCTTTCAGACAGTGATAAGGCTGTATTCTTGGGTTGTTGTCCTGGGCAGACCTTTCCAGCATGCCCAGATCATTCATGTGTGCCTGGCTTTGTCAAAATGTGGGAGGATCTCCTTGCCCTCAGGACCCTGTATTTTTTGAATGCTTCCCATCCTTCCCTGATTACAGCAGCGCCCTGAGCAGGAAGCTGTGGTTGGGATTGGCTTCCCCTTTCCAGTACATCAAAATACCTAGGAAGGCAGAAGGGAGGTGAAGAGCTGCTGGGAATGTCACAAGGGGAAGGTGGTGTTTGCAGGCCATCCAGTTGCAGCAGGGGAGATGTGGCAGAACCAGGGTAATGACAGGCCCAGAGGTAAGAGAAGAGGGACATGGACATCCTGAATTGCACACCTCTTCCTGCTGCCTGCCTGAAGGAAACACTATTCCAGTTCAAACACTCTTAGTCACGCTAGTAAGGGTTGACAGCAGCTCTAGGACATGTATTTCAGCACCTGTGGTGTCATGCACCTGCTATGCGTGGTATTCCCAGGCTGATGGAGGCTCCTTCTGTTCTGGAAGGGGAAGTGAGAGTGGAAAACACAGGAAGTGTAGCTTGATAGCATGTAGGCTTCAGACAGGTGGCTCTGAGGCTTCTCCCTGGCTGAGAATCTCCATTGCTCTGCCAAGAGCTCTTCCAACAGGGCCTCAGATGGGATCTCTGTCAAGGTTTAGGGTCAGGGTAGTCTGTTGGACTTTAAGTCACTCACTGTTAACCCTTCCCAAAGAGGAAGAGAAGGGGAATAAGGGAGAGAGACCGAGCCATTAGAATAGGAAACTGGAGCAGCTTGAATGGAAATAACAAGGCAGAATATATACAGAGATAAGCAAAACCACCGTTGGACCCTACCCCCAAGAGGGCAGTTACATCATCATCACTGGTGATGCTGTGGAGCAGGCACTGGGGAAGTCCCAGAGTGGGGTCAGAAGCAGATGGGAACTGGATTTGGGAGCTGGATTCTGGAACAGGATTCAGGATCACACAGATTGGGATTAAAGGCAGAGTGGACAGGGTTCTGGCTGTTGAAGAAGAGAGCAAGAGCCAAGAGTTTGACCCTTTTGATCCCTCAGCCTTGTACTGAATGTGATGTTTATGGGCTGGAATCCCTTGCTGGTCACTTTGGGGTCCAGGGAGGGAGACTAAATCACTGCATGTCCTCCTGACAGCATATTCTGTCACTCCCTGGGATGCTTTAGTGGGCTCTACTGTCTTCATTATGTATCAGAGTAAATGACCTGTCTCAGACCCACTGTTGCTGCTGGTGATGTGCAACTGAAGCTGGGGTGTCTGGCTGTTGGAGTGTGTAACTTTGGAGACAGCCTACTGTCAGTCATGAGTGTGTTGTTACATGGGCACAGCTGTAATATTTGCCAGACTCCTGCATATGTTTCCCCCTTCTCTGCCCTCTCTCTCTCCCTTCCCTTCTCTCTCCCTCTTCCCCCCAATTAAATCTCCTAACCCTGATTTCCTGTAATTTTTGGTCTTCCTCTTACTGCTTTGCATTTTTTCCTCACAGGTGGTAAGTTGGGGCATTTTTGACTTGGAATGCAACCTCTTGAAGATACAGACACTCACTCACTGCCTGTTTCCTAACAAAGAGAATGCTCTGACCATGCCATCACTCTGCTAGGAACAGGATGCAGATGAGTCCTAGGGCTTGTCTACACTGAGCCTTTCATTGCTGATCACCAGTGTGGACCTTGTTTCACAATAACCAAAACTGCTTGCAGGGCTGTAGTACATCTGCTCTGCCTTCAGTTGACTCTTTTCCTTAACTCTTGTAGACAAACTCTTGCTAATCCCTTTATTTACCCCTGTCTTGCCACATTCCTTCCCTTTTATTACCAAATCTTTTTTTTTTTTTTTTTTTTTTTTTTTTGCTGGGTGTGGCTTGGAGGTGCATGCTCAATTCTCTGCAGGGAGGTCATCACCCAGACTGTGTTGCTGGAGACTTTTAAGGTCATCCTTGGACTGCCAGGCACATCCTCCTGGAACCAGTGTGTGGCATGGTGTGGAGGTGTGAGCTTTGGTCCTGAAGCTAAATGAGCTATTCCTCTGAATGCCAGTTATCTCAGTGGGTGAAACGAGCCACACTGCTGTTGCTTTTGGCCAGTGTGGAGGAGCTGTTCACTGCTGCTTGGAGGAAAAAAAGGAGAAGCAGGCTGAAGGCTGTCACAGGGAGGAAAGAAAGCATTTGGAGGTCTGCTAGGACATGTCCAGCCAAAAGGCTGGAATCATGAGCTGTGTTCTGCAGGCTCAGCCACCAGAGAGCCATGGTTACATCCAGACTGTGTTGTCAGGAGCCTGGCTGTTGTGGGAAGCAGTGCATCATTCCAGTGTTGCTGCCTGCCTTCTTCCAGCAGGACTGTGCCAGCCACAGGTGGTGGCACTGTCCTTGGTGGGGAGATGAGGCTGCTAGTTGGGGTTTGCTGGTTTCCCATGTCTCCCTGGTCAAGCATGGAAGGGATGTTGAGGATGTGCAGTGCAAATGGTCATGTAACTGTATCATTGAATGACCTATGTTACTGACTGGAGCCCTTCTTTGGTCTCCACTGCTGTAGTAGTTCAGGATCTTGCTCTTAACCTAAGTCACTGTGCAGAAAGCTCTTCCACAGTATTTCTGTGGCCAGGGCATACCCCTGGTCACGCAGAAGTCAGCTTTATCCCCTTCCCCTGACTGTCAGCAGTGGCATACCCAAAGATGCCATGGTCACCTCAAGGCACTGTTTTACCTCTGCCTTTTCCATGTTTCAGAGTTCATCCCAGGCTGCTCCCCTTTCCTCAGATCACTCTGGGCTCATTGTTGCCATTGCTGTTTACTCACAAGGCTCCTCAGATGCCATGAGTTGGACTCTTGACACCTGGGGCACTGAGCACAGACACCTTCTTTGAGGGTTGGTGAAAGCTGGGGTCCAAGAGCTGTTTAGCAGTTTGGGTCCTACACAAACACAGCTGCTCCTTTCCTCTTTGTGGATCAGTTGGGCATCTTTCATTCTGATAATTAGACAGGAAGAAAAGAGAGCAGTGCTGTGGAAATGTCAAGGCAGCCTGTGAATCAGAAAAGGTAGTGGCTGCTCCTCAGCATCTCCTCAGATGAGCATCCAACTCAGGGCAGTTGCTCTTGTAAAGGAACATTGGAAATCATAAGAGAAAAGTCTTCAAGACCTCACTTAGCTGTCTCCTTATGCCCCACAACAGGATCAAGTGGAGCTCCAGAGCCTCTGGAGACATGGGGATGTAAAGCACCATCCTTCATCATCAGGTGCTTCATCATCACCCCCTTCATTACCCTCCAGTATTTAGCTGTTTTTCTTTTGGAGTGGGGGTATGGGTCCAAATGCACCTTTCCTTTTTCTAACTGTATTCACACAAGGATGCTTGCCTCTGAGCAACCTTGGCAGTGCCCTCTTAGTGCTGCCTGCCTTAGGCTTACCTCAGAGCAGGGAGATGCCATTCATCTGATGTTGCTTATTTAAGTTGTTTGGAAAGCAGCATGAATATGATGCTGTGGTTTTTGTATTTTTCTCTGCCATCTCTTTCAGAACATTGGGAAAAAGATGACCTGCCAAGAGTTCATTGCTAACCTCCAGGGGATGAACGATGGCAAGGACTTCCCCAAAGGGCTGTTGAAGGTAAGGGATGAACTGCAGAACACAGTTTCCATTTCCAGTGGGAATTGTTGAAAACACAACACCCTGCTTGGTTTTTTTTTTTGTGAATTTTGATTGTCAAACATGACCAGCAATGGGCATATTTCTCCTCCCAGAATATACAAATTATATGCTGTGAATATTCATTTGGTTTTTTTTCTCTTGCCTTCACTTGTGATTGAGACTCTTTGGAGAAAGAGGCTGAGCAGGACAAATCTTGTTCCATTGTCAGTAATAATGAGAATATTTCATCTTTCCTTTGATTGCTGGTGAGAAGCAGCAGTCTGTGTGAATGGAGAGGAGTATGTACAATGGAGTTCATAATGATTTGTTTTGGTAATGGAAATCAAAATGGGAGGTTGCTGTATCTGAGGGCTGACGCAAAACCTATTGAAGTCAATCAGAAGAATTCCCAGATTTTCTGTGGGCTTTGTGTCAGGCCCACTGTGATATGTGGACGGACCTGCTTAGTTAGAAGTGTCAGACTTTGTTTTGGTAGTCAGACTAGTATTGGTAGTTTATTCAGTTTCTCCAGCCTCTCTGGGAAGGTTTTTCTGTCCTGGTTTGGGTGAGAACAGCACTGATTCTGCTCAGTCATTTCACTGTTCAGCTCAGTCCCTTCTCACTCACTGCCCTGGATGCAGTCAGCAGCCTGTTTTCCTGGGCAGTGACTGCTCTTGGCAGTGACAACACCCCATAGTTAGAGTCAGTACAGTGACTGGTGTGCAGCCCAAGACCACTGCTGGATCTTGTGTGACACCTTGGGGGTGCAGGGAATGAAGGCTGCACCTGTGGGGAGGGGACAGGACAGGTGAACCCAAACTGACCAGAGGGGGATTCCAGCTCATGTATTACTTGGTATAAAGCTGAGGAATCAAGAGGGTCTTGGGTTATTCTTGAGGGCTCTCCCCTTCAGAACACCAAGGAGGCCTGTGTCCATACTGCCTTTGATCAGTGATATAATTATCATTAGGGGGGTAGGGTTCCATACTGGTTTTGTACATATTTGTATATATTCCTGTTATTATTGGTTTCATTTTAATTTCCATTCAAGATGTTCTAGTTTCCTTTTATAATGACTCAGCCTCTCTCCCTGATTCCCTTTCTCATCCCCTGGGGAGGAAGGGTGGTTAACAGAGAGCACCTCTTACAGGCCTAAGGAGCCACCCTGACCCTAAACTGTGATAACCTCCTGCCTCATTTCTTTCTAAGGAGCTAAGAATATAAACTCAACCCTCTTGTTTTTAGATTTAATGCCTTTACAACAAATTATTCTCAAGGAATCTCATTTCTCAGTCTGCCACAGAGAGATGTGTAGAGATTAATTTGCAGACTAATTGCTGACCTTATTGAATAAATAGGTCTCCAGACTGTGTTTAAATAACCTTCTGAGTGTGTTGAGGAGAGACTTCCACTGGTGCTCACCTGCTGTTTATTTTCCTGCTGACAGACAACACAGTTGGAGCTGTGTTTTGGTGTTTAAATGCTGAGGCTGCCTGGCCCTTCATCAGCCAACCCAAAGCAAGGGCCAGGACCTGGATTTTTTTGAATATATCAGGGCAAAGGAAACCTGCTGTCAGTGTCCCACCTGGTTTGAGACTTTCTGCCCTTTTCCTGGGGACAGAGGTGGCACCCAGCCTCCTTCTCTCCTCTGACTGGTCTGAAGATCTGCTGATGATCTGCCCCCTTGTCGTTGTAATTGATTAGTGGAGTAGAATGAGTGGCAGTAATTGTGTTTCAGTAGCTACATCACCCTGCCTGCAGCATCCAGGCTGCTACTGGCCACATGATTACAAAGACTTAGCAGAAATTAAATTTGCATTAGTCTCAGTCAAGGAGATTAGCAGATCCCTCCCTTCAGCACGGTGCCAGAGTGCACAGAGCCCTCTGGTGCATCAGCAGGGTAGCTAATGAGCATCACAAAGCCTGCCAGACACACCTCCCTGCCTCCCTCACCAGCTGCCTGGCAGAGGAAGGGCCGTTTCCACTGGGTGGCAGTGTGTCCCTGCGAGACTAAGCACCCACTGGTGAGTAATGCAGGCCCGTGGGGAGGAAACTGGGTCTGTTCTGCCTCACTGGTCTTCCTGAAGCTCTGCAACGCTGCTGACCCCTCGTGGTGCAAAGGTCAGTGGTGCCAGAGGGGAAAGATCAAGGGGGAGATCATTGAAAGAACTTAGATATTTGTAGTGTACACCCAGGGTTTGGGAAGCTCCCAGCAGCATTTGGACTGGAGAGAGTCCCACACAGGGTCACCAAGATGCTGAAGGGAGTGGAACATCTCCCTGCTGAGGAGAGGCTGAGAGAGCTGGGGCTTTTCAGCCTGGAGAAGAGGAGACTGAGGGGGGACCTCATCAGTGTCTATCAATATGTTAAGGGTGAGTGTAGGTAGGATGGAGCCAAACTTTTCTCAGTGTCATCCAGTGACAGGATAAGAGGCAGTGGGAGTAAGCTGGAGCACAAGAGGTTTAGGGTAAACACAAGGAAGAACTTTTTCTCAGTGAGGGTGATAGAGCCTGGAGCGGGCTGCCCAGGGGGGTTGTGGAGTCTCCATCTCTGGAGACACTCAAGACCTACCTGGATCTGTTCCTGGGTGACTTGGTCTAGGTGATCCTGCTCAGGCAGGGGAGTTGGACTAGATGATCTTTCTAGGTCCCTTCCAACGCCTAACATTCTATGATTCTGTGACTCAATGGAGTCAGGGGTGCAAATACCACTTGGGCTTTCCAGGACAGGCACAGATCAAAGAGTCATAGAATTGTTTTGGTCAGAAGAGACCTTTAAGATCACCAAGCACTGCCAGGTCACCACTAAACCATGTCCCTAAGTGCCATCTCTCCACATCTAAATCCCTCTGGGATTGTTGACTCCACTCGTTCCCTGGGCACCCTATGGTTTATATTGTCTGGTTAGGAGAACAGTCCTTCAAGGGACAGACCTCAGCCTGTGAGAAGGGATCACTTCTGTGATCAGCCTTAGAAAACTTCCCACATGAGATCTGATGGCTCCTTTTTCTCCACTCCCCTGAGGGTGCTATGTCCTTGTTAAGGGGTTTTTTTCCCAACAAAAGGATGCTTTGTTAAACATCACAAGGTCTTCAGTTTCTGATTCTACCCATGTCACTGATAGAGCTTTGAAAACAGACATTTTATTCTGGCTAGAGATGGGCATGAGAGATGCTAATATCTTTGTCACCCTGCATCTTTCTGTCCATTGAAAGAGTTTCACTTTTGTACGCACATGTGCACAAAAATTCCCCTCTTTTTCTTCCTCTTTTGTCAGATCTGCGCTTTCTTTTGAAGCTGGGACCCATAAAGGCAAATAAAACCAGACTATGACTAAAAGTGTGATTCTCCCTATAGGATCTGTTTTCAGTATTCCTGTATTCAGCACTTTTCCAGGCACGCAGATTTATTTACCTTCCATTTACTTCCATTTTAACTCCACTTTGACATCTGCCATCAGTAAAGACTAGATATGGAGACACTTATGTGCTGTTAGTGTATGCTAACCTGAGAGTGGTAGTTACTGCAGCTCCTGTATACCTTCAAAATGAGGAAAATTTCTTGTAAATGACAAGCAGCATCCCAGGCTGTGATTCTCTTCTCTAGAGCATCTGTCTCTGTGGCTCTGGCTGGTGTAGAAGGTGAGTCAGGTCTCTTAAATCCAGGTAAAGTTACTGAAAACCATTTTTCAAAAGCAAGGAAACTTCTTGAAACTCCTGTCCTGTGTGAGCTGTCAAACTCTGAGCTACCACACTCGCAAGAAAACAGATAATTCGCTATTGTATTGAGCTGTGATCAGGCAAGGTGATCCTGAATTTCAGCCTTGATCTTACACTTCAACTTTGTTCTGGTGAGTTGAAGCCCTAGAAGGAGCGCTGAATACTGAGAGCTGTGATTGCCCATGCTCAGATTAGTGCAGCAGTACTCAGATGAGCTCAGTGATCACTCCTGAGGCTTATGGTGAATCAGAAAGGTACCAGCATTTACAGGTGGGTATGAGTGACAGGTTTACTAGGGCTGAGGGAGACAAAGGGACCCAGCTGCAGCTCTTATCTCCTCAGAGCTGGTGTACCTGACAGCCTAGATTAGCTGCCATAGATGCTGCTGTGCATGGTGTGGAAAGCTGGAGGAGAGATGTGGCACTATTACCAATGAGAGAAAGCTGAACATATCAGAAGCAGTTAAAACAATTAAGTCCTGTGGGTTGTTAGCCTGGGAGAATCACAACCAGACCATTGCTCATTTATTCCTGTAAAAAAGGGAAGCCATGGCTGGGGTGTTCCTACTTGAAGGGAAATGAAATCAGCCTGGGGTAATGTCCGGATCCTCCTGACCGTAGCAGAGGAGGAGTCTATATTTAGGCTGGTTCCTTCCACCTCTGCTCACACCAGTTTGAATCTGGTGCAGTGATACCATCTTCTCTGGTGACACTTCGCTGTCACATAAAGTGACCATAGCCTCTTTCAGAGATGGGCTTCACAAAATTGTCTGGGATGAGGAGGAGATTATCTTGGAAAGAGCCTGATTTTGGCCAAGAGCACTCGCTTGCTTTCCTGCAGGCAGTGGTGGTGCCCATGAATGAAGTGCTGGTACAGTGCTGACCATTCTGTCTTCCTCTTGACACCTTCTGGCAAGGTGTGTGGGCCTCAACAAGGTGGCCCTTCTTCTGTGAGGAGACAACATCTCCGTCCTGGCCCACGAGGGCCTGCAAGTAGGAAATTGAGCCCTTATTTTCTCCAGCAGGGTCTTGGGAAGGATCTTTGTTGTTAGGCTGTGTGTGGAGTGCCACCTGCCCATACTGCCCTACATCACAGAATATCTTATGCATTCTGCAGTGTCCAGAGCCTCATTCAGAGTCAGGGGTATCACCCAGTAGCTGCCATCAGCTGGCTCTGGTGACTCTGCTTCCCCATGGCACGAACACTAGACATGAGGAGGTTGTACCTGGCTGTGTGTGTTTTTTGCTGACAAATCCTGCTCCTGGGAGCCTCTCCATTGTCCTGAGGGACCTGGGATGCTCTGTGAGGAGTGAGCCATCCTGGCAGGGACTGCTGATGGAGATAAGATGTCCTCTTGTCAAAGATCTGCTTTTTGGCTGGGCCTTATCTCATGGAGAAGCAGTGTGATGAAGTGGCCAAATTAAGTAGGGGTTGCTGTTACTGAACTCTACTGAAGGACTGGTCCTCCTTAATTTCCTAAATGATCTGAATTCTTGATCAGGATTGCTGGGATGTGCAATTTCCTATAAATGCTGCAAGGTAGAGTTTATCTCATTTTGCTGTCAGTTCCCTGCACTTTAATTAAGGATTTGATTATTTTTATTTTTTTTTTTGCTACTGTCTTTCTGCTGCTTTTTTTTCCCTTCTCCTTTAAAAGCCCTCCAAAGCAAACAGACAATTTGAAGAGGATTACTGGCGACTTTGCTTTATCCATTCCAATAATTTCAGGTATGTAGTGGGAGAAGGGAGCATCAGGTTGGTAACTTCCTCCACCCATTTACTCAGAGGAAATCACACTAATTAGACTGCTGTGTATTACATAATTGCTCTCATCTGCAGGCTCTGCACTTCAGCATTCCTATCTTCCTGCTACTGCTGAACAGAGGAGGGAACCTCATGAATTTGGGGAGATGGGAGCAAGTGGCAGCAGGCCAGAAGAGCCCCAGGAGGACAATGTTGACTTCTGGAGCTGTGGGTAGAGGAGCAATTGTCTCTGCTCCACTAAAGAAGCCAGAGCTCTGCTGAGTTAGAGAGTTTGCCTCCTTGTTTCTCCCCCAAAATGTGGGGCTTTTTCCCTGTTAAAAATCTTTCTGTTGGGATAATGTTTCTAGGGCAGCCATTTCTTATCTGTTTGAAATGAAAGATCTCTTTCTGAAAGCCCTTTCACAGCTGCTAGGAGACAAAAGAGTCTAATCTGGCAGTATAGAAGTCAGGGAACTCAGGATAAAACCATTAATCCTTGTCTTAAACAGTTATTTGTGGAAGCATCCTTTCACTCTCCAAAGAGCTCTAGTGACTGAAGGGAGCACTTGTCCATCCTCAGTGTGGACCTCTCTGCTGTGATCACCTTGGTTCCTTTTGGCTTGGGATTGTCATTTGTCCTGTCTAAGAGCAGGAACCAGTTAAAGCACTGTGCAGAACTGGGAGTTAAACCAGGTTATGGTGGGGCATGCATTGCTTTATACAAAGAATAACAGCAATCCTGACACCCCTGTGCCCTGATGAAATTCAAACGTATTTTCTTTTTGTGCCTAGTATTTTGCTTTAATGCATATATAGAGAAAAAAAAAAAATATATATGCACTTGTTTCTGACTTCTCTGATGTTAAATAAAACCAGGTACTGTGTCAAGGAGGGCAAGCATAATAGAAAAACCCTAATGCTGTCCTTAAGCAGAACTTTAAAAAAGTTTTAAACAATATAATTCTGGAATTATGATCCTGGAATAAGGATTCCTCTGTGTGGCCAGGGGTGGTACATGGGATTGCTTACCTCCCTAGGAAGCAACCACTTCAGGGTGACCTGTTTCTCCTTTCACAATCTGATTTTTTTTCTGAATTACTTTTTGTCCTGCAACCTTTCATCTCTTTGCTGTTCAGAAGACCTACCTTGGCCCACCTGGCTTTTGTGTCAGCAAGGAGTGAAACCCTAGCAGAGCCAGCTAAGAATTTCCATTCCCAGTAGCTGCAATTACATCGCTCAATACCAGCCTCCTAATGAATGTTTGGGGGAGTTAATTTTCATCTGAGGAGGCAAGGCCTTTGTAGTGTCTTGTCCAGGTTGATCAGGCAAAGTGAACCATTTAATGTTTTCAGCTTTTCCAGCTGGTCAGCCAAGGCTGTCAGTTGTGACCTGGTTTAATTGAAATGCTTAGCAGCTCCTGAGGAGGAATGTCATTGTTCAGAGCTTCCCATTCCTTATGCTGTCAGTGTGGAGGATACAGGCTGGTAAGTCTCCAGGAGTGATGTGTTCTGCCACTTTAAAGGAGGATTTTTGGTCTCTTTTCAAGCTGGGAAATCTCTTAATACAATGTCACATGTACATTTTGGTCCCTATGACATATTATTCCCACCTCCCATGTAGGTAGAAAACAAATTCTGAAAAACATACTTTGATCTTCCACCCACTGATCTGCTTGAAATTTAAGTTCTGTGCTGCAACTCAGGGGAAGGAGGAGTAGGAATATAATTTATACCATATTTAAAAAAAAAAAGAAAAGAAAAAAAAAGAAAAGATCAGAAAACATTACTTCCACCAGTTTTAGACTTATTGCTGTATAAATTGTTAGTATTCCTTCTGTTTGTCATCACTCTTTCCAAACGACATTGGACTATCCTTTCTCTTACCCAGTTACACTGTTTTCATTGAAGCAAGAATGCCAGATTGATCTTTATTTCTTATTTTCCTCCTTTCCTGTAATGTTAAATGGAACATTTAGTTTCCTTCCCAGGTCATGCTTCCTTGGGTGATGAAGTATTCCTGAGTTCATGGTACAAATATGGGGCAAATCCCAGCCACCTCTTTTCTGCCCTGCTGACAGGTGGACTCTGGAAGGAGTAGTGAGGGGTCAGGAAGGATTTCTTCTGCTTTTGGGGCAAGACAGGTGGACATCCATGTGTTTGTAGATGTCAAAGGTGATGTTTTTTCCTCTCTGGAGCAGCTTCTCTGCCAAGCTCACGTGTGGTTCTCAGCATGGCCTTTTTTCCCATTTTCCACCCCCTGGACCCCTCTCCTTTCCCCCCCTTTTCCCCCTCTCCCCCCCCTTTTTTCCCCCCCCCCCTCTCCCCCCCTTCTCCCCCCCCTTTTTTTTTTTCTTTCCTCCCCCCCCCCCCCCCCCCCCCACGCATAAACCATTCAGCTCTCTTGAATGTCGGATCTGTATTCCTAATTGGTTCGCATCAAAGGATCTCGTTGCCTTCAGCTGCCGAGGTCTCTCCGCGTCGCGAAGGGGATGCGAGTCACAGATAGCATCAGATAATTAAGGCGGCGTGAGGTGGCGGGAAGAGCTGCATCCCTTTTTGATCCCCCCTGTGCCCAACAAGGCACCGCCAGCACCCGGAGATGCCCCGGCACCTGCGGAGGGAGGGAGGGAGGGAGGTGGAGGCATCAGCAAGGAGGTGAAAGAGGACGTGATTTCTCTGTGTCAAAGCAGCAGAGCCTGGCGCCGGTGCTTTGGTGTGCAAAAAGCTGCTTTTATTTGGCTGTCAGCCGACCTGCCCGGCAGGACACGCTGCAGAGCCCTGTGGGGAGCAGCCGTGGGAACCAGGGGTGCAGAGCTGGCTTTGCATCCCCCAGAGCCAGCCCTGAGCTCTGGTTTGGCTCTGCCACAGACAAGGGAGCTGTGCTGGCCTCAGTCCATGGACATCAGGGACAGATGCTTTGCTGGGAGCCCATCCCACGACTGTGCTGCTCCCTGAACCTGCCCTGAAAACCACCTGAGGCTGACCCTGCTGCATCCCAGGAGCTGCTCACGTGGCCCCTCTTACGGAGGGGAAATGATTAATAACCCGAGGTGTAATTATATATGTCTTAACCCTTCCTCAGGCTCCGCTGACATGGTTCCAGAGGAGGGAGGAGGGGTTTCAGGGAGACACCTCGCTGTTTAATAAATAAAAGAAGAGATTCATAAAGTGTCTGGCAAGCACATTGCTCACATAGAAATGTTACGGAATAACACAGGATGAATAATAGAAAAGGTTATTGAAAAATTCATAATTTCCAAGCGCCGGCTGAAGGCCGGGCTTCCACACCGTTTATTTGCCTGTAGAAAAGTGATTAAAATATATATTATTGTCCTGTCTATAGGAAAATGTATTATTAAGTGGATACTAGCATGACATTTGAAAAATCCATTTCATTCCATTTAGTGGCGAGCGGAGGGAGGGGAAAGGGGGGGGGGGGGGTTGTGGCTTTCTCCTGCTTTTGTGGACGGGGGGTTTACAGGCATTTTTTTCAGGCCTTCAGAAAAACAGCAGCAAAAAAAAAACCAAGAGGGAGGGTTTAATTATGGCCCCTTGCCTCTGAGCAGTGCCATTCGTGCTCCATTTTCCTGCCTTTTGCATCAGGAGAATGAAATGAGGTTCCTTCGCTTCTATTTATTACTCTAATTGCCAAGAAGGGGAACTGAGGCCGGCCGGTGGGTTTGCTCTGGGTGAGGGGGATGTTCCCCGAGGGCCTCACGGGTGATGGGTGGCAGTTGCCAAGGTTTTGGGTGCTCTTCAGAGGTTCTCACCACACTTGGACATCAGGTGAACCACAAAGGCCTGGAAGCAGCTGGGACTTTCCTCCTTAGAGGTTGCACAGATGGTGGGGCTGAGGGACGTTCTGTTAGGGCAGGAAGGTTGTTCCATGTGTAGCCAGAAGCCCCTTACCCACATTTTCACTTTTCCACTGAGTTTCTGTGGGGGTTACAAGGGAAGAAGCAGACTCTGCTCTGGTAACATGGGTGGGAATGCATCATTCCACATCAGCCCAGATCCGTGCCCCAGAAGAGAGGTGGGAGCTTTGCTCCCTCCCTCCCCACGCCAGAGATGCTGAGCAGAGTCTATATTTGCTGCGTTAATGACTCGGAGCCTGTCTCCAGTTCTCTTCAGTTTTATTCATAGATCCCATCTGGGACTGTTGGAAATAGAAAGGCAAAACCTGCAAAGGAGCCATGTGGCAGAGGAGGGCAGGAGACAAATAGCTGCTGCTAAAAAGAAAACAGGGGCTGGGGTTGACTTTTAACGTTCATCAATCCGGAAGGATTTGCCACTTAACTTCCATTAAAACAATTCAAAAGCCAGAGCCCCTGTTTTGATCTGGAGGAGGTGTCCAAAATTAAGCAAGGCCTCCAGCATCTCCAAAAAGCAGCTCACGAAGCGCTGGTGTCGATCATCCCTGGAGGTACTTCCATCCCTCCCTCCCTCCATCCCTCCATCCATCCTTCCATTCTTCCATCCATCCTTCCATCCATCCCTCTGTTCTTCAGTCCTTTGTGTGGAAAGACCCTGCCTCTCAGCTCAGATCCCTTGGCAGGCAGGTGAAAAGCGAGCTCTCCCTCCTCCAGCCGCGCGCCCGACACGTAGCGGTGCTCGCTGTGCACAGCTCCTTCCAAATCTGCATGGCAAATCAGCCTGGGAGGACAGCAGCACCGAGCTCCCGCCGCAGAGGAGAGCTTAATGTACCCAGAAGCCCTTGATAGACTGCCCGAGACCCACGGTCACAGCCGGGTGGGCTGCCCCGGAAAAGAATATCCCTGGGGCAGGAGACGCGGCTGCGCCCGGGGAACGTGGCAGGCGTGGGGGGCAGGGGGCTGTGGCTCGGGGTTCACCCCGGGATTGTGCAGGGTGAGGCAGGGAAGGGTGTGTGCGAGGCTCCGTGGTCAGCGTGGCAAATGGCTGGACACAACTTCTGCCATCAGCTCCCTTAGTTGGTTTTTTCCTCCTCTTTGTAAGAGGACCAGCTCTCTCTCCCCAGTCCCCGGTACCCACCTTGGAAGATCTAAATTAAAATCTGTTATCATTTCTGGGATAATCCCCTTTGATGCCCTGAATGCAGCAGAATCTGTCCTGCTTCAACCTTGCATGTAAGTGCTGATAGCTTTTGAACGGCTAAATGGCTTTGTGTATCTCATACAAATGTCTGTCTCATCCAGGAGCTGGCAAGCGCTGCGCAGTCGGCTGGGGAAGCTTTATGAGTTACAAGTGGAATTACTTGGGAGAGATGCTAAGGAGGCCAAACCTTTCAGTACAAGGTCCCTTGGCATCTCCTGTCTGGCAGGGACGGGCTCTGCATTGTCTCAACCTCTCCGAGCAGCTAATTGGCACCGTGGTGCTGAGGCAGTTCATGGCCGGGGCTTTCCTGCCTGCAGCCCCAGTCCGTCTCTCAGTGCTTGCTGGGGACCCCAGTTCACTCCAGCTCAGCTTTGTGTCGAGGAGAGCTCGTGTGCAAGCTGCTTCGTGGGCAGAGCAGGGGATGAAATGGGTGTTTGTGCTTCTCTGACAGTCTCTGCCCACCCTGTCTCCTGGTACAGTCGGTGTCCCCGGCTTGGGCACTGGTGCTTCTCCCAGCAGAGCTGATGTTCGTGCTGGGGCTCCCCAGTTGCCTCCCCAGCGTGTCTGGGCAGTGGTGCCCCTTGTCCTTTCCTTGCTGCCCCTTCTCATTTGCAGTGGAGTTGGCATGAGCTCTGCCAGACCCTCGCTCCTCCGCCTGTCTTTGTGCCACGGGGCAGGCCTGTGAGCGTGCTGTGGAGTGCAAAGTGCAGCACAAAAGCTGCTCGTGTGTCTGAAAGACAAACCTCACCCTCTGGGACAGCAGTCTGAGAAGCAGCCAGGAATTGTTGTGACATCTTGGGGCCCTCTTGGAGGACCCGGTGAGATCCATCGGCGTCTGGGGAAAGAAGGAGTGAAAAAATCCACGAGAAGCTGGTACTAGTTTAGTAGTGGCCTGGTGACTTGAGCTGGCGTGGCAGGGTACAGCTGGCACTGAAAAGCATCTTTGCAGCTCTTAGCCCCAGGTGACAGGATATGAAAACTCAGCCTCCTGTGTGGGGAACTGAGCTTGGCAGAAAGGCCAGAGGAGAGACGATGAAAGGGGAAGGAGCCAAAGGAAAAGAGAGGAAGGCCTGTATTTTTAACAGAAAAAAAAACCTCAAAAACCTTTTTGCAGTTGATTCTCACCCCTCTCCACCCTTCCTGTAGTAGGGCTGTGCTGGGAAGCAAATGGTTCTGCATCTGTGAGGAACTGGGGAGTGTTGGTGGGAAGGGTATGGAGTGGGGCAGGGGTAGGTGGGTTCTGCAGATTGCCAGCCTCGTGTTTCCCTCGGGGGACAAGGCCAGGGTCGCAGCGAGGCAGCCAGTGCCAGCTGCAGTCAGTTCTCCAAGCTGCCTGCTGGGCAGGAGCTCAGCTGCCAGGCTGGCCAGAGAGCCTGCAAAGGGCAGCAAAGTGGATTTAACCTTCCGCCTCCAGTTGTGCTTCCTCAACGGGGAAAAAAAACCCAAACCAACAAACCCAAACAAGCTGATTTTGCTGAGCAGGGGCTTTCTCTGAAGCAAGGATGAGGGGAAGGCCAGGCTGTGGTGAGCTGCTGGCTCAGAACAGGCAGCCCTGCCTCCTCCAAGCATCCAGGAAAACCCCATAAAAGGGGATTCATCCCTGCTTTCTTTCCAAGGGCTCTGAAACCTCCTAGCTGGGTCAGAGGGAGCTTCCCCAGGGAGGTAAACCCAGAGCTGGATGGTTGGAGAGGTACCACTGCTGCTGGGGAGCTCCCAGAGCTGGGCCAAGAGGCAGGAGCTGCTGACCTTGCAGTGTCTGCAGCTTTTCCCTGAGCTCAGCTGGATCATGGCACAGGTTTGTCTCAGGATCAGGCTCTGGTTGGCACCTCTCTGCCTCTGAAGGGATGATGATTTTCCCCTTAGGACTGATGTTTGTGGCAGAGGGAGGAGCAGGGCTGGATGAAGCCCATCCTGTAGCATCTGCCCGCGGGAGGAGAGTGGATGGCAGAGCCATGGGCACAGTGTGTGCCTTGCCCTGCTGCTGAGAGGCAGATGCCCATGTCCTTGTGGCTGCTGACTCTGGTCCAACGGTGGCTTCTGCCAGTGATGCTCCAGGTGCCCGTGGGCAAGGTCAGTGCTTCCCAGAGCTCTGCCTCAGTTCCCCCCCACTGCAGAGCCAGCACCTTGCTGCAAACACAGTGTGGTTGGTTATTTTCAGGCTCAGAGGCCAAGGCTGGGCAGTGTCATGATGAGGGGGAGGGATGAAGGAGGGCAACTCCTTGCTTGGGGACAGAGTTTGAAGCTCAGACCCCAGAACAAGCAGCTCCCTGGTGCTGCTGCTTTAGAGGGGCTGATGCCAATGAGCTGGGCACTGCTGTGCTGAGCTGCTTCTGCCCTCTGCACCCTCAGGGGCAGCCAGCTCCCTGCCCTCCCCTCCCATCCCCTTTCCCTCTGCTGAGGCTAGACAAGGGGAAAAAAAGCACTCACACCAACCCCCCCTTAATGAACTCGGCATTAATCGCTTGTGTCAAATCCTTGTGCTAACAAGCTAAGGAAATCAAAGAGGCCTCCCCGGGGAGAGGCAGGGAGTCAACACTCATCCATTAAAATGGTAATTTTGTATTTTTCACCGAGGCATTTGTCGCCTCTTGCCCTTGTGCACTCGTTAGCGCTTTGGCCTTTAAATTGTAAGTTGTGTTTTGGTTCTGTTTTGGTTTTTTTTAGTTAAAAAAAAAAAAAAAAGAAACACAAAGCCAACCCTCTTCAGCTTCTTTCCCTTCTTCCTCCACGCCAGGAGATGCTGAGGGCAGGGCAGCCCATCAGGTTGGGCTTCAGCAATGGAAAGAAAGCTCCTGTTGCTTCCCAGACAAGCACTTTCCCCCTGGGGGCATTGGAAAACCGATCCCATCCCCTTTGGAAAGCCAAAAAAAAAAGCACCTGTTGCTTATTTTGCTGGAATCCAAGTGGTAATTCCAGGTCACCCCGTTATTCATGGGCTCATAATAGCTTCTTGCTCGGGAGGTTTCCGTGCCCCGCTGGGAAATCACAGGAATATTTGCAACTCCCAGGGGTTTTTTGCTGGTGCAGTCGAGTGTGGGGGGGTAAGGGGCTGGCTGCTGCTCCTCTGATAGCAGAAGTTCTCAGGGAAGTGTGCTGGAGGAGGGAGATTTATTAGGCAGCCAGAGGAGATGGACACATGCAGGATTCCTGCATCAGGGCTCAATCAGATGGGGCTTTTTTTTTTTTTTTGGCATAAAAGCTGCTCGTTCTGGCTGCTCTGATGAAGGGATCACCCCTCCCTGCAAACCTGGCTGTGCTGGGAGGCTGGTAAAATTACCCTGCGTGCAGCAGGAATGAGGAGCTACTGAAATGAAGCATCTCCAGAGCAGTCTGGGAGAGGGAGGTGCTGCCTGGCATTGCTCAGGTTCAGGGAAAAAACAGTTCGCTGCCTCAGTTTCCCCTTTGGCAACATAGGAAGAAGGAAATCTCCTCCCTGGAGAGATCTGTGCAGGGAGGGCTGCAGGCTGCTGTCGTGTCAGTGATGCTGCAGGGAGATGTGGGTTTGAACTGAGGTGAAACAGGCAGGAGCACGAGGTTGGCAGTGGGTTTAGAACGGGGCTCTGGCCGCCTTTTCCCAGCTCTTGAGCCAAGTGAGTGGTTCCCTGCGCCCAGTGCCCGGCACCTGCTGCAGCAGGAGGGTGTGTGTTGGACTCTTGGAGATGGGGGTTTCTCTCCTGTCTCAGTAGTGAAGGCAATTAAGCAGAGCCTAGCACGGTGCCAGGCAGCAGGGGGATGCAGCGTGGCAGTGTTTCCCCACGGAGCCTGCTGTGTGGAATGCAGTGAATAATCATGGCCCTCCTCCTCTCCCCACGCAGAACTGTTCTGATAAATAAATACAAGAAACGGCATTTTTTCACTTCATTACATTTCTCCTTTTCTATCTATTTCTATTTCCTTTCTATTTTTCATCAAAGCTCTCCCTCTGGTGAGCAATTTCCAGGCAGCATGGCACGGAGCAGCTCTGAGGAGAGGATCTGCTGTAGTTTGTAGCTCGTGCGTTTCTCAGCTACTCCTTGTCCCATTTTCTGGGACGAGGGGGACTGGCAGTTCTCCTCCCCGCACTGGTTTCTTCCTGCCATGGTCTGGCTGCTCACTGTGCACCCACAGACCTGTGGCTAGCAGGGAGGGGAGCGAGCAGTGCTCGACAGGCTTGGCGTTCCTGATTCAGCATTGATGGGGTCAGGCAGCACGGGGTGGTGCAGGGGTGGGCTGTGGGGGAGCAGGAGCCATGAGGGCTCCACGTGTGCAGGGTGGCAGTGCCGTGGGCCCCTGCTGCAGGGCTGTGGAATCAGGATTAATGGCTCGAGCATCCTTCAAGCAAACTGTGTCTGGGAGCCCTTGCTGGAGTTAAATGACA
Source organism: Corythornis vintsioides (assembly GCA_025447755.1). Lineage (NCBI taxonomy): Eukaryota > Metazoa > Chordata > Aves > Coraciiformes > Alcedinidae > Corythornis > Corythornis vintsioides. The sequence continues at coordinate 92,259 of JAOEGS010001840.1, read as the reverse complement.
CAAGACCGGTGGGTAATATATGGTGTAAATGGCAGGAAAACAGCAGCACAAAGAGATGGCAGGGGGAATAAATTAAAGCCTTCCGTCACAAAGCCAGTAACGGGGAAAGGGGGAGTGGAGAGAGGTGGAAACAAGGGAGAGGATATTTATTTTCGGGTGAAGTATGAAAGCAGTGGAGAATCAATGAGTAGAAGCTACAGCATCTCATGCGTGTCACCAATATACACACAGCCTCTGCTGCCAGCCCCACTGGATGCTGGGGGTGGAAGGTGCCTGGTTTCTTCAGTCCCTGGCTCATGGCAGAGGCTCTTGTGCTGAGGTTTCTCTCCTGGTAAACGAGGCTGTGGGTTGTTTGTTCAGATTTTTTATTATTATTCTATTTTTTCAGAAGTGCTGAGAGCTTTTAAAATAGGGTGGCTCAGGCTGGGTGCATCTTTCCACCTCTGAGCTGGTCCTTCAAGGCCAGTCTTGCCTGGTCTCAACCAGCAGCTGCTCTGAACCTTACCTAGAAAACTGGATCTAACCCTCACGCCTTCCCCAAGCAGGGAGGTGCCGTGCATCAGGCTGGTGCTGGGCTGCTAAAGGTGAATTTGTACACCAGACCTGAATTTTTACCAGCGTCAGGGTGGTGCTGGGCTGCTGAAGGTGCATTTTTACAGCAGACCTGAGACAGCAGCGCAGTTGCAGTGACTCTTTGGAACCTAAATCACTCGGGGGGGAGGGAGTCAGGAGCACCCCACTCCCCGCGAGGATGGAGCTTTAATTTATATGATTTATTCAAGGTCGTGCAGCGGAGTGGGATGAGCTCCTGGGGAGGAAGCAGCACCTTTGCCAGGTTCTGCTTCTATCGAGGAGCGGGGCGAGAGGCAGAGGGAGGAGAGGGGCACCTTGTGGGGCTAGTTTGCCAAGCGGGGAGCGGGGTTTGCGGGTGTCCCCCCGGGCAGGGTAATGGGATGTGAGGCTTTGGTGTGTGTGACAAGCTGCTGTCCTCCAGCTCCGGAGCTGAGAGTGCTCAGAGGCTGGCAGAGGAGATTAATTAATGCTAAAAGACACAGTTTGATGTGGCAATGAAATTTCGATTATAATAATCTCTAATTATCTTGTAGCACAAGTGCCTGTGCTCTCCCAGGTGCCTTCCCCAGTTTGAAATTGTTATTTGTCGGCATCAAAGAGGGAGAGGAGCTGGGGCTGCTCTGCTGGGGGGTGTCCTGTGGGATGGGGAGCCAGCTTCTGCCAGGGCTGTCCCTTAGCAGGGCCATCTCTGCTCCCGTGGTCCCAGAGCAGGGCAGGACGGGGGTCTGGGCTCTTTGGTGCACTCTAATTCTCAGACCCCATCCGAGGTCTGTGCCGCTGTTCTGTGGCCCCCTTGCCTTTCCAAAGGTGCCTTTCAAACACCTGCTCCCCAGTTGCTGGCTTTTTGCTTAGGGTTTTTACTCACAGTCAGCTCCTACCTTGGGAGAAGCCCAATCCTGACAACACAACACTTTGCCTTTTCCTTCAGCAGGCTTCGAGGTGCTTTCTTGCCTATCCTTCAGCGAGCTTTGAAGTCTTCCTCCTCCTCCTCCTCCTTTCCCATCAGCCCGAGCCCTTCTATCCCAACACCTTCACTGTTAAATTGTGACCTGTCCCTCCCCGGAGGGACCTTTTTGCAGAGGCCTTCATGAGCTGGAGCTGGACTGTTGTGCTCTGAATAGCAGATGGACACGTTAGCATCTCGAGGAGCAGGAGTAATTGGCTGCTGTGCTGGGGGAGGGTTGTAAGGTGTGTGTGTGTGGGGGTCTGTGCTGCTCCAGATCATATTTATCTACTTAAAATGGTCTCAGGAGAGGAAGCATCATGGTTTTGAAGTTGCTGCCCTTTGCAAACAGCAAACCCACTTCATCCCGTGCAGCTGCGGGGAGAGAGAGGGAGGAAAAGCAACACAAACCACCAAAAAAAAAAAAAGGAATAAAAATCCCCGTGTGGGTTGTTTTGAGTGGTGGATCTGTTTGCAAATGAGCCCGGGGGCTCTCCGGGTAAAGAAGGGCATGCTTGGTAAATCCTATTTCACTTCACCAGTGAGCTGAGAAACTCTAGGATAATGGGTTATGAGTTGTAGATCTGTTTGATTGCATTGTTGCAAAGTGGGAATTGTTTTGCAACATAGATTCTTAATCACTGAGGCATCTGTGATTGAATGCGTCGAAAATTGGTTGAAATTGAAAGTTAACTATACTGCAGACGGCTTATTCTTGTGTATAATTGAAAATAAATTCTAATAACTCTTCTTGAAAAGGGCTGCCAGGAGGAAATTTCCAACCTTGTCCTCTCCTCAGTCCCCTCCTTTATACCCACAAGCCCTCTCCCCTCCTCCCTGATCCGTTCCTTCGCCGTCCTCTGGAGCTGGGAAGGAGAATCCGGGCTCTGCACGTCACTCCGGCGTCACCGGCTGTGGAGCAGCAGCCTTGCCAATAGTTCCTGTCACAAGGCTCAGGGCTGGGAGCTGTAGAAGAAAGGATGGGAACTGTAGAAGAAATTAGAGGCAGTGGTTGGTTGTGCAAATGTTCCACTTGTCTGGAGTGCCCTGCAGTGTTCCTGGGAGGGTCAGTGGTGGAGGGGAGACCAGCAGCGGCTCCTCTTTGAGCTCTGGAAATTCAGGATCCAAGGGATGCCCCGTGGAAATGAAAATTCACAAAATTAAGGCTGATACAGGGACAGTTTATATCCATAATAACATTTTAGTCGGGGTGCAGTCGCCCTGTGAGACCTTGTGACCTCAGTTCTTATGGAGGCTGAGAGTTCAGTGGATCTCAGGAAGAGCTGACTGCTCCAGGGAGTCCTCTGGCACGATGTGCTGCTGGGCAGAGAGCTTTGGACCGAGGTTCCTGCAGCTCTCCAGGGTAACTCGGGTCCCAGTGCACTGTGTGGGATGTCCTTCTACATCAACTAGACCTCTGCCACCCCATTCCTCCATCCTCATCCCATCCGTGTGCATCCTGCTCCTTAGGGCTCCACACGACCCCTCGGCTGCCATCTCCCCCCCGTCTTCGGCCACCTCCGTGGCTGAGCTCCTCCTGCTCCGGGGGTTTTTGGGTTAGAGCTGATGCTGCACACAAAAGGCCCTTCCTCCCCGTTTTATGCAGCCCACAGAGGTGAACATAAAATGGTCCCCTGCTTTTTGTGAGCCTGAGGCAGTCTGCTGGGGGGTTATTCTTCGTGGGACGAGAGGTCACTTTCGCTTGACAATGAGAAGGGGCTTTCTCTTTTTTTCCTTCTTCTTTCCCCTTGCAGCACTCTGCACTGTGCTCAGGCTATTTTTACCTCCTTTTTCCACCCCCGTGGTGGGATGAGGCAGTCAATGGGGTGCTTTCATGGCCTGGTTTCAGAGAGGGCTTTGCAGAAGTAGAAGAGATGGGTTATTATTAAGCCTTCATCATCCCAAAGATGCTTTCAAGCCACACCTGGACCCGCTCACTCTCTAAGCCTGGACCACCAGGACAGTTTGTGCAATGATTCCTCCTCCTGGAAGAGCACTGTGACTTTTATAGAGGTGTTAAAGCTGGGTTAACTGCCATTGCATCCACATGTGACATCTGTTGGGATGGCAGCAGTGATGATACAAAGCAAGCAGGGGACCAAAACTCAACCCGAGCTTCACAGCGCCTTCGCTCGTGTGAGAAAAGTTGCACAAAAATCAAGTGAATTGATTTGAAATCAATTTATTTAAAATGGTGCCAACTCTTAATACAGACAGAACTAGTTTAACCTTTGCTGAAATTGATTTTGCTTGCAACAGCAAATTACCGAGTGAGACTGAACTGATTTAATGGAGGGTTAAGCCTGTTGAAGTGTGTCCATTCTCAGGGCTTTCATTGGTTTGGAGCGTGAGGATGCCCCAGTCACTGGGAGCTCATGGGGCACTCGGGATTTTCTTTCTTGCCCTGCCAAAGGCGTTGGCAAGTTCCCCCTCTCTGAGCCTCATTTTCCTACATGATAAAATTTTCCTGGTTTTTTGGAGTGTTGTTACCCTGAGGGCCTTGGTGGTGAGAATTGGACACCTTAGGGGCTGTCCTTCCTGGCAAGAAAACAGCTCCATCTCTACTCAAGTTAAACCCACAGCCAAGAAGCTGCTAACAGTTTTGGTTTGAGTAGCTCAAGCTGGGCCAGGGCTGTATTTTGCTTTGCAGGATGGAAAAATACTCCGTTTTCAAACGTGAGGTACCAGGACTGGGTACCAGCATCCCTCCTGCATCTGTCACATGCTGTATTTGGGGACACATTGGAGCATCTCCTGTGCAGATGCCTTTTGTTTTGAATTTTTCAGGGCCTGTTAGAAGAGCTGGAGGGAGGCAGCTGGGGATGCACCAGCTTAGACCAGCTCCTCCAAGACTTGGGAAGAGTTTTGGATTAAGGTGGTTTTCCTGAATGCTGAAACCTCTCAGATCTGGGTCCCAGGGAGCAGAGGAGCCTCTGCTCACCTGAGCAAGTGTTTGTCAGCAGATAGTAGATCTGCTGTGTTGCTTGGCTGGGAGTGATGTGGTTTGAATTAATCAAAACACCCAACTGCAGGAGGGGGGAGAAGTAAAAAACAAGTAGTGTCTGGATTGACAGAAGAAATGGAGCAGTGATAACCGTGTTTTAATCCAGTAGCTGAGGGCTTAGAGCAGCTGCCTGGGAGTCAGTCCTTTTTTTTTTTTGTTGTTTTCCTGGGGAATTTGAACCGTGGCTCTCCAGGGGGTGCTGAGGGTTGTTGGTGGAGGGAGGTGCTGGGCTGCCCTCCTGCTGGGGAGCTCTCTGCCTTGTGTACCAATAGGTGTTTATTAATTAGGAATCCGAGTGGCTCCCTCGTTCAGAGGTTAGGCTACTCGCTGGGGAAGCTCTGGTCCCGATTCTCATTAAGGTTTAATTACACCAAGTCAAATACCAGGCGGAGGAGGGAGAGAGCCCCCCCCGAATGCTGTGTGAGGGGGGGGGCTGGCAAGGTGCCTGCACACGGCGGGGTGGACACGGCTTTGGGTCCCTGTGGATGGGGGAAGCTGGAGGGCTTCTGTCTGGGATGTGGAGGGTCTGGGGTTGGTTTCTCCCCCTCGGAGAGGCGTGGTGTGCATTTGGGGTGCCCAGCCTGCAGCAGGGAGGTGGGTCAGTGCCCGGGCAACACCAGGTATCGCTTTGGAGTGAACTGCAAGAGATCCAGAGCTGCTGTTAACTCCAGTACCCATCTGCCTGCGTCTCAGGAGCCTATAAATTTCCAGGGATAATTAGTAGCTGCCAAACAGAAAGCAGCAGGGCACTAACCATTTTCACTCGAGCTTCAGAGCACCTTGTGCCCAGGCAGTGCAGCAGTGGGGAGGATGGCACTGTCCCTCCTCCTCACACCCACCAGCACTGTCACAGCCCCTGTGCTGGGGGGGAATTCAGAGGATGGAAGGACTCGGGGATGGTCTGTGCAGGGCTGGCTTCATTTTGAGTGGGAGACATGGTGCTCAGAAAGTGGAAACACCTCACCTTCCTGACCGAAGACACCCCAGGCTCTTGATTTGGACTCGTGTCCAGGTCTTTTACCACGGCAGGCACCTTGATCCTGATTTTCACCACGTGAAAGCCGAGGCGAGCAGCAGCTGCGCGGTGGTTTTACTGCCATAATAAAGACAAGTTTCTTAATTTCTTTGTGACCCGGTCAGCAGACTGTGGGTTGCAGTCCCGGGGTGGCCGGGGGCAGGGCAGAGTCAGCTGGGCACAGCGGGCTCGGCCTCGCCGGGGGGAAGGGAGCCTTTAATGAGTGCGGGTTCTGGAAGTGCTCTCGACTTCTCAGGTGAAAGTTGCTCTCCGGGAGAAGTGCAGAGAGTGCTGATTTGCATTCTTATTGCCGGCAATATCCATGGGGAGAGAATGTCAGAACAGCTGTTATGTCAAATTACCTTCCTCCAGTAACAGGGGATTTTATCTGTCATCTCACGGAGGGCAGAGGCACTTGCACCCCTTGGGGGATGCCTGCTTTTGCATAATTTTTTTGCATCCAGCGCTTTGTGGGATGACTTAGCCCAGCCCAGAGCGGCGCAGGAGAGGCTGTTGGGCAGCAGGTGAGGGATGGAGAGGGGCAGAGGGGATGGGGGGCGGGTTGGGATGCCCCCCATCTCATGCCCAGGCTGATGCCCGGGTCCTCCATCCCGGGCTGTGGCGGCAGCTCGGCGTGGTGAAGCCTTTATTGCAGCCTTTCAGTATAATCACTTCTTAATTAACTGAAGCGATGGCTTTATTTCTTGGAGTTCATTTCCAAGGGCTTAATTTTGTTTCTACACAAAATGAATATTTTACGTCCTCCTGTCCAGGGGAGGGGGGGAGGCAGCTGAGCCAGCAGAGCCAGCACAGCTCCTCACACCAAAACCTGTCTGTGCAGTCTGTTTTCCCAGCCAGCCATCAGCTTCTAGTGAGGAAACACAATAACCCCAAGCCTGGGTCGGGGTGATGAGAAGGCTCCATCTGGACTGCACTAAGGGTGGGTGATGGCAGCAGGACCCGGCCCTGCCTGGCCTGTCGCAGTGTGAGGACAGGCAGCCAGGCTGGCTTTCTGTTTAGGCAAGATCTGGGGGTTCACAAGAGCCTCCAAACATCCTTTGTGCCTCTTGGGTGCTGAGGCAGCAAAGCCCTGCAGCGGGTCAGGGGTGCTGAGCCTGGGTTTGGTGTGTCTGCACTCTGTGCAGGGCTGGCTGGGACAGGGATTGCTCTTTGGTTTCCTGCTCCTGTGATGCAAAATCAGCTCCTGTTTTGTGCATGGGGACCTCTTTGTAAAGCGCCAGGCTTGGAGTGCAGGTTGAGTCCCACTGGTGATGCACTGTGCCTCAGTTTCCCTTCTGTGACATCATGCTGACGCCTGTTCTTGAGGTGCTTTGGAGGGGTTCTTAGGAGACAAAGGTACTTGTGCTGCTGTCCACGTGCTCGGCTCCAGCTTGGCCATGGCTTGTGCTCCAGCAGCAGCTCGGACCAGGTATAAGCCAGTTCTCATCCAGTGTGAATCTCTCCTTCCTCTCCCTCTAATCCTCCTCCAGCACTAAGCTGCTCAGCAGCATTAGGTGTCTAAATGAGCTCTGGATGGGACAGGGCACTCCAGGGAAAGGAGACCTGGATGTTCCCAACCAGGTGAGCTCAGAGAGCCCCAAAATAGCCACAGGCCAGGTCAGATGGGTCAGGTGTCCACGACCTTCACGCCAAGCACTTTAGAATTAAACCACCTCCCCCAGTGCCAAACCTGGGTGCTGGGACTGAGTCCTGCAAGGCTCAGGACGTCCAAGCTCCGCTCCCCACCCCCTGGTGCCGTCGCCCTCATCCCTGTGGTGGTACCCTGGGGATGCCACTGTGCCCTGCATCCCCGGGCCAGGTGCTGCTAAATGTTGTGTGTTATTAACTGCAACGGCTGGATGGTTCTCACAGGCTTTGATGCAGAATTCCTTTGCTGTGCCATTGTTCCCGTGCTCCAAACATCAGGAATCTGGAGTGAATTCAGGGCTGGAAGGGAGGCAGAGGGACGCTGGGAGATATTAAATTTCTGTAGCCTTTCAGAGACTCCATAATTCATAATCCTGAAACGCACAGGCTGATAATTGCCCTAATCACTGGAGAAACATGGCCAAAATGTACTGAAATAAGCCATAAAACTCATTACAAGATAACAAGATTCTATCTATTCTCGGAGGTCGCGTTAAAGCTCGGCAGGTCAGGGAGTTAATCACCTCCTCCAGCAGAAGCTGCTGCAATAAGCGAGGGCTGGGGGCACGTGCCCACGGGCATCCCTCTGCCCGCCCCTCGCCCCCTGCTACCCACCCCGCTCTGGAGAGGGGTGCCAGAGAGAAGGGGGGTGCGGGTGGGCTGGGGGAGCTGCTGTGTGGGGAAGGAATTCCTTTCCCTGGGGAGGCAGGATGGGGGAGGCTGAGGTTTCCCTGCTCTTCCCCAGACCAGCAGTGGTGCCTCCCCTGCTGTCTGCTGCAGCCCAGCACTCCTGAAGCCTCTTGCAGAGCCTCGGGCACACACCGTTTAAGGAGGGATCCCTCAGAGAATTTTTTCTGGGAGGGGTGATGCCACATGCCCTGTTTTTCAGGGGCTTGGTAGTTAGGGTGTGTTCTTCCAGCACTCCCAGTGGGCATCATTGCTCCAACCCAGCTCTGTGCTGCTTTCTACCCTCAGAGGGACTTCACTGTCTCAAGCTGTTGCTTGGGGGGGTCCTGGCTGGGGGATGTCCCTGTTAGGGGTGTGTCTGAGCAGGGGGGGTGGCTCAGAGTTGTCAGACATGCTGCAGGTGATGGGGGCATCAGGGGCTGGCCACGTGCTGCCACCTCCCCCCTGGATTTGTAGTGAGGGATACTGGGCACGCAGCTAATCCATAATCCCTGGCAAATGCTGCTGATGAGTCAATGCTCATTTAACATGAAATAGCCCTCTTGTGAAATCCATCTCCTTGGATTTCTCAGAGCTGCTTGTTGACTAAATATTAATTGGTTATTAAAGGTATCAGTGAGGGGGAAGAAATTATCACCTTCCCCAGGGCTGTGGTTTGTTCTGTCTCCCACACACCTGCCCTTCTGTGCCCCCTGTACACCAGGCCTCCTGCTCCTTCAGTGCTGGAGCCCTCCTGGATCAGAATTATCTTCCTTTTGTTTGCCACCATCAGCCTTGAACAACCTGCAGGGAAGGGAACTGAGGTCCCCTGGTACTGGGACATCTCCACACATCCCTCCTTTCTGACCTAATCCTCCCTCTTTTTTCCTTATTTTTCTCAGGAACTTTGTGAAAAATGGTTAGTTTTTCCCTCTGCCCTGCCTCGGGGGAGATAAAAGCAACAAGGGTATATGTGATACTGGGGAGCAGGAGGGGCTGGGAGTGTTGGGATAGCAAGAGATCCCCAAAGGGATGCAGCATCCCCCTTGGAGGATCCACTTGCTTTGCTGTGGCTGGACTGGACCATTTGAAGCAGACAACTGGGAGAAATCTGCACCCCCTGTGAACTGGAGGGAGGCTGGTGAGGGGCAGCCTGGTTCTGCTCTTGGTGCCAGTCTGAGCAGACCCACCACAGCACCCCAGGGTGATTTCCAGTCATTTTCTCGTGGCCAAGCTGCAGGGCAGGATTTATAACAGGGAAATCATATCAGTTGGAGTAGCACATCTTTTTTTTTTTTTTTTTATGTAAGAAATGAATAAAAGGAATGATTTTTTGTGTGCTTGCATGGACCTGTGTCCTGCTGGGTGACAGGAGCAACAGTTTAAAGCTGTCGTGTGTTTTCCTGTCCCCTAATCCTCCGTCCTGTGTCATGAGGGATGGCAGGGAGCCCCGTGGGTCCTGCAAATGAAGATCCCCACAGGTGCAGAGCGTGTTGCTTTGCCCAGTGTGAAAAAATCAATAAATATGCTTGCTGGAAAAAAAACCCCAACAACCCAACCCACAATACACGGGGAAACTTGCTACAAAGTGGGGAGGAGGGAGAGCAACAGCTCCTCTCAAAGGAATAGTTGCTGCAGAGGGAGACCTTAGCAAGCTGATAATAAAACAGAAACACTTTGCTGGGAAGTAGAAAAGCATCAGCCTGGGGATGCTGCGGGCACCTGGTGGGAGGATAAATGCCTGGTGAAAGGTTTTGACTCTCACCCTGACTTTTCCAGAAGGGTTTTTCCTGATGTTCTCACAGCTCTGCAGCCCTGAGTGCAGCCAGTCACTGAACCAGGGGCTGCTGCCCCCGTGGACCAGGCTGTGGGGATGCTGGGCACCTTCCCCAGCTTTGGCAGGGCTCTGTCCCCATCTAGCGATGGCTGAGCCACGGCTGGCACCGCCACAGCCCCAGCTAGGGCAGGAGGGCTCCTGGGCTTCCCACCTGCTCCATGCAGTGGCATGAGCTGAACTCAGCCCCTGCCAGCTCAGAGCTCCCTGCCAGGCAGCACCAAACCCTCACCAGCAGAGTTAAACCCATCGCAGGGACTGCTGCTGTTAAAGCTAAAACTGAGGGGTGTCTGAGAGTGGAGGGGGATGAGGAGCAGCCAGACTGTCTCTGCTCCTGGTTTTATGGTGGTGGTAGAGTAACTAGGAATTCATCAGAGTAGGATTCGTTTTCCCTGCTGCAGGCTGGGGTAGCAGAGCAGTTTGGGCATCCTCTGAGCAGGCACCGACCTCAGGTCTTTGCAGGAAAGGAAGAGGGAGGGGGTTGTGTCTCCTGTACCTGCCAAAGAGAGGCAGGTGGGTCGGGCATGGGCCGATGGGAGGAGCAGGAGGAGGAGGAAGGTGAGGCCGGAGCAGTGGCAGCCAAGGGTGGCGTTGTGCCCGCAGGCTGTCGGTTCTGGAGCCCTCGGTGCCCCAGCCTCCTGCCACGAGTGGGAAAAAGCCCTTTGTGGGCCCATCCCGAGCTGCAGGAGGAAGGGGAGAGGCTTCCCAGGCTCCTTTTGCATTTGCCAGCCTGAGAGAAAGCCCTGCAAAGTGCTGAGTGTGCACAGATGAGGCTGCTGAGGTGCACTGAGCTGAACTCCTTCATCTCACCTCCCCAGCACCATTTGCTCCTCCTTTACTGGTTATTTTGCTTTCCCTCAGCTCTCTGCCCCTTCAGAAGGGAAGCAGCTCAGTGCCTGCTGTGACAGGAGGAGGTGGGCATTGGCTTGGCATGGGGCAAAAAAAAAGCTGTTAACAGAGGGAAAGCTGGACTCGGGGAAACACTTTGAAAGTTGAAAGTCCTTGAAAAAAAAAGAGGGGGAAAAAAGGAGGAAGGGAAGGGAAAGGACAATATCTTCCAATTCCTGTCATTTCAAAGCTTTAAGCTGACCTGATTTCAAAGGACATGTGTGTAATACTTTCCCTCTTCTCCCTTTCTTTTTATTTTTTTTTTTTCCTAATAGGTAAGTGACATTTTATTCTACTCATCCTTAAGGCAAAGTTGGATTTGATATTTATTATTTTTTTCTGGAGAGCAGGGGGGATAAGACAGGCAGTGAAGGAGCCACACAGGCACAGCGGCCGGTGGCTCCGGGAGAGAGGGAGCAGAAAGCTGCAGAGGTAGGTGGCTCCAAGAGGGGACTGCCACCAACCCGGGGGTGGGGGACACACAGCCACGTGGCCGGCACAAAATCCTTCGTTTTTCAGAAAAGAATTGGGAAAAACCTCAGCAGGAGCCTTCCCTGGGAAGCAGAGGAGATGCTGCCGGGCTGGTCCCCGTTCCTGGGTGGTGCCGTGGGTTTTGGTGGGCTGGGTGTCAAGAGCATGGATGTGCTGGCTCACTGGCATTTTGGCAGCCTGCTGCTTGTTCATCCCTTTCATTCCTGGTTTGCTGTAGCTTTGCTTGACTTGGGTGCTTTGGTGTAGGGGAAAAACCACGATGGATGTAGAAATGACTCCAGTTAGGACATGGAGATATCTTGGCTCCTGGAGTGCGTTGACACGAGACATCTCCCAGCTCATCCCCAGAAGCTCCTAGGGCAGGGCTGATGGGTCAGACCTTGTTCTTGCACCTTTGTGCTGCTGGGAACCACAGTGCATCAGGGATGGTTTAGTGGCAGCTGATGGTTTATGGTAGGAACCAATTTCCCAGCAGCCTTTCCAGACCGATTTTCTGCCAGCGTGTTGAGTCCTCCTCAAAACCTAGGCTGGCAAAGCAAACCTAAATCACAGCAGCTGATGCCCTGGGCACGGTGCAGGGACAGGTGGGAAAGGAGAATTCCTGGCCTGTTCTGCACTGCAGCAAGATGTCTTTATCACCAGGTAGATAGGAGCAGGACAGGGCAGTGAGGAGCAGCTGTGACTGCAGAGCTCACCTGGAAGCCTAGCAAGAGGAAACAACAACAAAAAAGCAGCTGTAAACACCAGCAAAACCCCCTTGCTAAGCAAACAGCAGCTTGTTCTTTCTCTCCTGGCATCCCTGTGGAGCCCAGACGAGAGTGGAGCAGCGTGTTGTCAGCTCTCTCTTTATTTTTCATCTCCTTTCCTCTCCTCATCAGCCGAGCTGACCACCACCTCCTGATCCCTGCCCGTGCTGATGCTCCCGGCAACCAGAGCCTGGCTCAGCCTGAGCTGCTGGCAGGGGGAAGGTGGGGAAACCTGCAGTATTTTTGGAGTTGAAATTGAAGGCAGGGCTGGGAAGAGAACAAATAGGGGCCGTGGAGACCCCAGGTCTGGGATGAAGTTGTTTTGCTGTCCGTGCAATCCCACCCCAGGGGCTGCAGGGTTGCTGGGCTCCCTGGGACCCTCCAGCAAAGCTGTTCTGGCACCTTGGGGGGGAATAATTCCTCAAACAGATCCTTGTGTCTCTGCTGATGATTTTCTTTACTGAACTGTCAAAGCACCTTCTTTTTTTCCCTGCTGTGGGGGTGTTGGGAGGAGCTGGAAAGGAGGTGTGGGGAGACCTTGGAGGAGACAAGGAGAGTGTGGGGGCTGAATCACGTTCCTGCAAACAGATAATTAATTTGTATTAAAAGTACAAATTGAACCCTTTTTTTTTTTTTTTTGACTGGGAGGAAAAGAAAGGATTGGGGGGAAAAAAAAAGAAATCAGTGTTTTGATTTCCAGTTTGAACTTCGGTGCTCTGGTTTTCTTTGTTATATTTTTTCCCCCCCCTTTCGCCTGGATTTGCAGAATAGAAAGGAAAAATAGAAAGTGAACGACTTAAACCTCGCTTTGCTCCGAGAAGATAATTTTCCCTTGGCTTTGATGTTTTGTTTCGGGGAGGGGGAGGGAGCCGATGTGCAGGCTGGAGGTTGTTCCACCAGGCGATACTGGAGATCCCATCCCTGCATCCCGGCCAGCCCCGAGCATCCCGGCGGCACCGGGAAGGGGGGCTCAGCTAGATGGGCAAATCAGAGCGAAACACCCCCGAGGGGAGCGAGCCGAGAGGAGGCAAAACACGGAGCTTGTTTGAGGCAAATATTTGGACAGTCTCAAGGCTTTGTTTAAACGAAGCGCCGGGTGTTAATCGCTGGTCCCGCCGGGAAACGCGGATTGCAGCGGGAGCATCGGCAGAGCTGGCCCGGGGTGGGAGCATCGCCAGGGCTGGCCCGGGGTGGGAGCATCGGCAGAGCTGCAGCACTGAGGCCGTTCCTCACCCCTCCAGCCCCGGCAGGCTGCACAGCAATTAGGAAGCATCACTCCATAGGTTTTGATAATTCTGCCTTTGATCTCTTGCCCTCAGCCTCCCCGTTCACACCCCCACTTTGCATATCTCCTGTGAGGTGTTTGCAGCCCACAGTTAAAGCCAGGGGAATGCTGCCCAACCTGGGCAAATCAAAGGGGTTTTAACCCTTCCCATGCTGAGATGCCTTCGAGTGCATCCCCATCCTCCTGCTGCTCCTGGCTCTGCTGGATCAATCGTGTTAAATACTGCGGGTGGTCAGCTCATTGCTCAGGGTTTAGCACATGCAGGGGAGGGAATAAAAGAGCTTTTGCTCCCTCTTCTTCCCTAATTCCCCCTGCCTGCCCCTGCACAGCCACCTTGTACCCCTGAAGCAAAGGCTGAAAGTGATTCCTGCTTGTCTGGGTGCTTGGGGCTGTGTAAATGTAAGAAAACCCCCCCCTGTGCTGTGCTGCAGAGACTGTAGTTGGGAAGAGAAGGGCCTTGATCAGGAGCCAAGGAGAAAATTAACAGACCTGCTGCTTTTAGTACCTGCCCGTTCCATGCACCAGTGATGCTGAGAGTCTGCAGGTTTTTGCTGGTTGATGGCTGCAGCTCAGCCATGGTGGGACCGGGGCCAGCCCGTCCCCATTTGGGATCCATTGCCCCTCTCTGTGGCTGTTTATGGATCTCTTTGCTGCCTTGTGGCTTTTTGGGGATGCCCAGCCTGGGAGCAAGGCAGCGAGCAGGAGCAAGTGGTTCACCATGAGCTGTGGAGCTGTAGCTCCTCACTCTGAGGTGACCCATCCCCAGCAGGGAAGCATGTGATGGGTTTCGGTGGCGAGGGGGTGGTTTCAGGAGGACCTGGTGGAGCTTTGCTTTGCTCCACCCCAGCCAGGTCGGGGGGGACCGGTTCCCTGCCTCCCTGGGGAGCTCCTGATGTGAGAAATTCAACTGCATCCTGCTGCCTGGAGCCGCGTGCTCACAAACCAGTGTTGCCCAGGCCATGCAGAGGCTTTGAGGCTGAAGCCTCATCAGATCCATCTCTGTAGGCTCAGGGGAGCAGGGAGCTCAGCCAGGGGCTCTCCCAGAGGGCTGGAAAGAGCGGGGGAAGCACCGAGCACCGCAACAGGTCGTGTTCCCTCCCTCCTCCTCAGCCCTGGTTTTGGACAAACATCGACCCCGAAAGGGAGAGCAGAGGAATTAAATTAACGAACACAATTTCTCCCTGTCATTGCACTCTGACTAATGAGTCTATTTCTGGGTAATAAGAAGGAGCAGGAAGTGACAAGGCACTGTAATGAATTAGTGGCCCAGAACCTCGTTAGTCAGAATAATCTTTCCATGAAAGATAAACGATGCAAACATTAATTATGAAGCCGCTGCGGAAATGCATTTTGTTATTTGGCATCCCAAGACATCTCTTGAAGTTATTACTGGAGTGAGGTGATTTAGGGGAAAATAAATATATATATATTAAGAAAAAAATGGAGAGGTGATAATGTGTTGGCCTCCAAGCAGCATCACCTTAGCGAGGTGATGGGTGGTGTGATTTCCAGGGGACAGCACTGATTTCCAGGGAACATCATCACTGATTTCCAGGGGTGTCCCTCCCTGCTTGTGTGAATCATCCCCTTGCTGTGATGCCTGCAGGTGCCCGCTGGCCCAGAGCCCCACGCCAGCTGCTGGGCAAACCCGTGGGCAGCAGGAAAAGCCAATCCAAAGAGGGTTTAAAAAAGTAATAGTAATTAAAAAAAAATAGTTGGGAGCAGGACTTGGCTGATTCACTTCTGAAAAAAAATGATTTAAAGCTGGGGCAGGTCCATCCCTGTGAGCCAGAGCTGTGCCTTGGATGGCCCAGTGGGTGATGGGGCTGCAGCAGCTGAGACCAGGCTGGATTTTAAAGGGGAAAAAGAAGCAGGAACATCTTCCCCCCCAAAAAACCCTAAATTATAGAAATAAATGTATGTGTATAGATGTCATGAGGGAATAGGGAAAATGGTTCCACCCCCAGTCTCCTTTGCAGCTGCTGGCTGCTCCCACCTCCACTGCCTCAGCACGACTTGTCCCAATTTCCCCCTCTGTTGTTTTTCTTCCCGATGTATTCCTGCTCCTGGTGCAGGTTTCAAAGAGGCAGCGCCCGGCGCTCGGTCGCAGCGGCAGCTCTGCCTTCCAGGTGCAATTACTTTGCAACACAACTTTAGTTTGTGCAGCCTCTTTCATCCCAAGCAGGCGGGGAAAAAGCTCTGTGGGATGCGGCGGGGTTGGGGAGAGGTCCCGGGGGAGGGATGGAGGGATGCAGGGATGCAGGGATGCAGGGATGGAGGGATGCAGGGATGGAGGGGGTGTCTGTGCTGTTGGGATCTGCATCACCTTTAGTTCAGCAGCTCCAGCAACAGCACCTTGTCACCCCCCCTGCCGATGCAGCTGCCAGGGTGGGTGGGATGGGTCTGGTGGATGTGATGTTCTTCTGGGACTCTGCTTCCTTCTGCTGCTCTTCTTGGAGCCCCTCCAGTCTGTGCCTCTCGTGACCAGGTTTGGTTTCCGTGCCCTGAGCGGGTTTTCTCCGAGCAGCAGCAGAACAAGTCAGATACCTGCACAGATGCTTTTGCAAATCCTGCCCAGCCTTTCCAGGATTATCCAGTGTTATTTTGCAAACCCTTCTCTTCACCTCCCTGCATCAGAGATCGCTCTCTCTTACCGGGAGGTACTGGTGGTACCTTGTCTTTGAGAGGGTTGTGAGGATGCTGACATCTGGAATTACGAGGTGCTCAGAAAGTGCCCAGCCCTGTATTGTGGCTACACAGATATTTTCTGATGATTACTGATAATAAGCTTCCAAGAGTCTGTCTCCAAATGTACTCGGACAGGGAATGCAAATCTGGGTAGCTGTGCCCCCAAGAGGGTGTTTCTGTGTCTGGGTGAGAGTCAGGCATGCCAGTTTAAGATGCCTTTGTGCTCCTCCCCATCCCTGGGGTGCGTGTTCAACCTACTTTAATCCCTGCGAGCAAGGTGCATAGTGGGGAAGAAGAAGGGCAAGATCTCTTGGAGTAAGCAGCTCACCAGCAGTCCCAGTTAGGCATAGGCATAGTGTGTTCAACTTCGGGCTGTAAAGGGTTAAGAGCAGTTGGTTATTGCGACTCTGCCTTGTCCTCCCGTCTGAGCCCTTCAATCTCCTCTGAATCCTGCCCTGGGAATCGTTTTCTTCCACTGATGCCTTTGAAAAGGGTTTCTTTGGGGTGAAGACTTTCCCCTGCCCACAGGGAGGTGACGATGGGCAGGAGGGATGGGGATGCTGTGACATCAGCCCCGTGCTGAGCTGGCACCTGCTGGGTACCCACAGCGGGAGGGTATTCGTTTGTATTTGTCTGCGCCTGCTGCCGCTCGCTCCCTGTTTCTGGCACCTCCTTGCCCTGCACGAAGCCAAGGGGAAGGGGAGAAGGATCAGTGAGTGATGCTGCCTGTTTGCGGAGCCGTAGGGAGCCCTCAATCACAGCGTGAAATTACCTTACGCTCCCAGTAATCATCGCCGTCATCGCGGCTATTGTCTCAAGAGGGGGGAGAGGCAAAAAAAAAATAACCCCGACCTTGTCTTTTCAAAACATTATTACTGTTTTCTGCCAATTGTTATCTAGTTGCGCCGGCACTTGAGTGAAAGGGAGAGAAATACGCTGAGAAATCGCCGCGCTAAGCCACTTCTACCCAGAGTAAAGGACTCCGCTGCCTGGATAATTAAGGAGCCCAGCAAGCCCCTTCCGCACCCGAGTCATTGTGTTTCTGCCTCAGGTGCTCTTCTGCATTTTCCGAGTGCACGGGAACGGATCAAACAGGATTTGCTCCTTTCTGCGAGGGCTGCCTGGCAAGCCGGGATTACTCTGGGAAAGCATCTGATGAGGAATGCAGGGAGACATCGCAAAAAGCAGCCTTTAGAAGCCGCAGCGGGTGGGAGGGGAGGGGAAAGCAGCGAGCGGGGCTGTCGTCCTGCCTTCCAGGGCTCCCTGGGTGGCACGGGCATGGGAGCGGTGCCCGGTGCTCCACCCCTGAGGGCTGGCTGGGGTGGTGGGTGAAGGAGGGTTGAGGTTTTGGTTTGGGGCTTGACTGTGGAACCTGGATATCCCCAAAGGGGTGCTAAGCTGTGGGTGGGCCGGTGTCTCTTGTAATTATAGAATCATTGAGGATGGAAAAGATCTTTAAAATCGCATCCAGTCCAGCTGTCAACCCAGCGCTGCCAGGGCACCACTAAACCCCATCCCTCAGCACCGCATCTGCGCGGCTCTGAAACCCCTCCGGGCATGGGGACTCCCCCACTGCCCTGGGCAGCCCGGCCAAGGGCTTGACAACCCTTGCAGGGAAGAAAGAATTCCTAACGCCCGTCCTGAACCCCCCCTCGGCGATGCTCCCCTCGGAGCATCACCCGGGAGGGATCTGCAACGCTCCCCGCCGGGCTCTCCGTGCCAGCGCCCGCGTGTTGCCGACTGTCGTTTTCAATCAGTTGTCGTTCGGGATGCTTGACAGCCCCATCGGGAGGTTGTGCTTTTTTCCCTCTTTCCCTTCTCTCCCTGGTCCCCAGGCCCCGTTTCTGTGCCCCCCTCCCCGGCAGGCTGGTGTCGGGGGCTGCAGTGCCGCAGGCAGAGCCGCGCGGGGGGCACAGCCTCCGGGAGATAATTGACTTCGGAAGCTCTTCGTGTGAGATCTGGGAAGAAAGCGAGCGAAAATATGTTATTTTACAACCTTGATACTCCTGACCTCATTGGAAATAAATATACACATAACAGCCTGGAGAAATCAGATGCTGCATTTAATGAAGAGGCAGGGACGGGAGCGCGGGGCTGTGCTGGCCTCGCACGGCTTCGCCAGGTACTACAAGGCTGTGCCGCGGAGCAGAGCTGCTCGGGAGGTGTGTCAGGTGCTGGATCATCCCAGAGCAGAAGGGGAGCAGCCCCATCGTCACTATTTTCCTCCCCAGCTCCTGCCGGGGGCTCTGGAGCGATGCTGTTGGTGCTGCTGTGGAGGTTGGGCACGGGCTGCTGTGCTCGGGGGGCTTCAGAGGATGCTCAGCCCTGAGAGGGGTAGCAAAGCCCCCCCGTGTACCATCCAGCTGCAGCTGCACCCCCAGAGCACGAAGCCGGGGCATTGACTCCCCGCTGCACCCACGTAGCCTGGCCCTGGGTGGTGCCGTGCCCCCCACCGCGACCACGGCCACCCAGGGAGGCCAGGGCACCTTGGTTGGCCCTGCCTTCCCCGGATCCCTCTCTGCCATCTGTGCCAGGGTTGTTAAAGGTGTGAATTAGTGCTTGTCGTGCTGCGCTACTTACAGGTAATGAAGTTTACTTGGCTGGGTAAATTACCAGCTCTCTTTAAATGGCCTTTTTTTTTTCCCCTTCATTGCTATGCAGATGTATGCTAATGCGATGGTCTCCAAACACAACTTTGATGACCTTCTAATTTTTATTTATTTATTTACTTGACGAAGCAGTTTCGACTGGCAGTATAATTTAATTAGCTTCTCATTTCCCAGCCCGCCCGGCAGGCAGGGGAGAGGGGCAGAGGAGATCTGGGGGGTGGGGAGGCCTCCCTGAGCCACCCAGGGACGTGTTTGGGCACCAGTCGTGTACCCGTGGGGGGCGTATATGGCATGGAAGGGGGCAAACCTGCATTTCTGGGGCTGTGCAAAAGGAGGCTGCTGAAAAATAAGCTTAGTAAGGGGAAATCTTTGCATCTAGGCTGAAGGAGGGCACTGCAGGGAGCATCTCCTGCAGGCACAGCCTGTGCTGTGCTGCCAACCAACCCCCCCCTGCCCGGGCAGCGGCTGCCAGCTCATTGTTTGGGTGTGGGGAGCAGCTCCAGGGCCAGGGTGGGCACCAGGAATGAAGGGGTCTCACACCCCTGGCAAAGTGTCTGCCTTGCTGCAGTGAATCACAGGCGGGAGGAGCAGCTCCCACACCTCCAGTGATGGATCTGGAGCCTCTCTCCTGCAAGGGCAGTGTGGCACAGCTGCAAGCAGGGGCTGTCTGGGCAAATCAGGTGCTTGGACCTGATAGGTTTGAGAAGGAGCCGTTTCCCAAATCCCCATTTTGTTGGACATCCCTAACCCTTCGCCCCCACACACCCCTTTCTTTCCCTCCATCCCTTCTTTCCCTCCATCCCTTTCTTTCCCTCCATCCCTTTATTTCTCCCTATCAATTTATTTCTCCCCATCCTTTTTTCCCTCCCCATTCCTTTATTTTCTCCATCCCTTCATTTCACCCCATCCCTTTATTTCTGCCCATCCCTTTTCCCCCCTCACCCTTTTTTTTTTTTTTTGCCACATCCCTTTTGCCCCCATCCCCACATCCCTTTATTTCCCCCCACCCTTCGCTCTCATTCCAATTCACCCCTTCCCATTCCCCAAACCCCCGGAGTCCTGTCCCACCCTCCTCCTCCTCCTCCTCCCCGTGCTGCTGGTGTAGTGGTGGCAGGCAGCAGTGCTGCCACTGCCCCGGGGTACCCAGACACGCCAGCTCCAGCTGCTGCTGTTTAGGTTTAAGTGTTTACATTTGTTTATCCCAAAGACACCCCTGAGATTTCCCAGCTCATCCACAAGCGGGCCGAGGGAAGCGGGAAAGGAGGCTGTCAGCAAAACCACCCGCCTGCCTCCTCTGCTGGGAGGGGAGGGGAGTGGGGCTGGGTGCCTGGGGGGGAGCTGTGGGAGATGCTGGGATTTTTTGGGGGGATTTGACCCCCAAAAATCTGATTTTGTCTCTCTGGAGTGGGGCCAGGCACTGGTCCATCCTCTCTCCTCCCCTGTAGTTTCTTGAGCTGCTCGTCTTGTGGCTGTGGCTCCCTGAGCCTGGCAGAGGGAAAATAATAATCACAGCAATATTAATAAGAAGGAAAGTGCTCTGGCAGCAGGACTAGAGCCTCTCCTGCCCATTCGTTCCGCCTGGTTAGAGGCTAATGTGGAACCCAGGGGAGGGCACCACAGCTCACAGGGGCCTGGCTGGAAGCAGCCTCCCACCACCACCCTGCTGCCCACACAGCTCCCAAGCCAGCCCGGGCCACGCAGAGCTGGGATGGTGGTGGTGCTGAGGGAGAGGTGGGAAGCATTGCTGCTGTCCCCCGCGTGGCTGCAAAGCGTGGTGTCCGTGGAGTGTGGGCCCACAGGGCAGTCTGAGGGCTCCATCAGTGTCCCTGTGGAGAGATCCAGAGGATGAGCCACCCAGGCTCAGCTCTCTAGCTGCTGTTCAAGTTCCCCCGGCCTCTGCCCTGTGCCAGGAGGGCAGAGAGGAGGCTGCACCTCTTCCCAGCCTCTCAACTCCCTGGTTTGTCCTTGGCCAGGAGCTGAGAGCACAAAACCCTTGTGGGGAGTGTCTGGTCCCCCTCCAGCCCTGGGCTGGGCCAGGGCAGGGATGCTGGCAGCAAGGAGGTAGTTCAAACTTTTATTGGCTTATTCATGTCCTCTGATTGACTGATAAACTGGCTCCTCATTATGTTTTTGTGTTCTACTCGTCTTTTTAATTAGCCTAAGGGCCTCATTAGCAGGAGCAACAGCAATGACTCTGTGATCAGCCTTGCCTGGCATCCAACATGCATAATGTCGCACAGGCTCCACGCAGAGGGGTTACCTGCAAAGGGGGCAGAGCTGCTGCCAAAGCTACCCCTCTCCTCCCTGGAGCCTGTCCTCGAGAGGAGGGACACGGGGACAGTGCTGGAGGTGGATGGGAAGCAGTCCTTTTGGCTTTATGGTGTAATGCTGCAAAAAAAAAAACAAAACCACCAGTGCATAAGTCAAAATGCTGCCCAGAGCTGCTGCGTCCCTGCTTTGCTCTTCTTGTTCATATGGGTGGGCTGGTTGGTGCCTCAGTTTCCCTGCCCACACACTGAGCTCTTTCCCCTCCTCTACCCTCAGGTAAGTGGAGGGTGAGGGTCCCCTCAGGCAGGACTGTCAAAGGCTTGTCCCTGTCCCCATCCCGGGGAACGGGAACCTCAGCTTCTGCTCCCAGTGTAGCTGGAGGAAGCCAAAGCCTCGGGGCACCATGTAGCATCCAGGCAAGGCACTGCTCCGCCAGCCAGCTGGTGCCCCCTTGCTCTGCCTGTGCCATCAGGCAGCCAATTAGCAAGAAATTAATATTGTGATTAGCAAATATTATGATTTTCTATCCGAATCTGTAATAAGCTGATTATTCACTCGTGAGTAGCAGCCGCTGCTGGTAGATGCTGCTGCCTTCCCTGCTCCAGGGCAGCATCTCTGGCCGGGGACCTCATTCCCAGCTCGGGATGCAGGGAAACCATCCCATAGGTCGCCGGGGCTGCGGGGAGAGCTGCATCCCCAGCACAGGGCAGCGGCCGGAGGGATGCAGGCAGGAGCAGGCAGGAGCAGGCAGGGCTTGCCGCAGGAGCATGCAGGGCTGCGGCTTGTCAGCAGGTGGCAACCCCTCCTGCAGCACTGCCAAGCGGCTTCGGTGGCACTTCGGGGACCCGCAGGGTCTGCTGGGGGGCACCTTCTCCGGGTGGCACTGCCCTGCCTCGGTGCTGGCAGCTGCTCCTCCCGCAGCGCTTCGGTCTGGGCAGAAACGGGCTCTGCCTGAGCCCCCCCTGCATTGGTTTATGGCTGAGGTTTCTGCTGCAGCTCCGCACGGGGCTGGGGTTTGGGTTTCCTGATGGGTTTGGAGCCCCAGCAAGGGGGTTTCTAACCAGTTCGAATACTTTTGTGGTAGCAAATGCCCAGTGATGTGGGGCACACGGGTGGATATCAAACCCAGCTTTTCCTTTGCAGAATCAGTTAGGGAGGAGTGTTTTGGGACTTAGGGATTTCTGACATTTATCCTTCGTTTATCCACTGGCAAACTTGCCTCCCTCACGGTTCCCAGCATGCTGACGGGATGTGACAGGGATGGGATGTCACAGGAGTGATTTTGGATGTGTTGTCCAAGAGGGAAGTTTTCCTCCCTCTTGCCCTTCTCTGCCTGGGGAAATGGAGTCACCTGCAGTGATTTCTCAAAGCCAGAGAAGGGAGCAGCACCGTGGGCATGGGAATCAGGAGCAGAGAGGGAGTTTCATGCACTGAATGTCCTCCCTGGACCTTCCAGCGCCCGCTCGGTTCTGACCTCTGCGTCGACGTGCAGAAAAATACTCCTTAAAATGGCTCAAAGCGAGAATTCCTGGCCATTTGCTACGGCTTTAGCTCGCAGGGGCCAGGTCTGAACCGCTCCACCAGCCAGGATGCTGCTCTGAGCCGTCGTGCGAGGCTGAAATACCGGGTGTTTTCGCCTTTCCTGGCGGGGAGATGAGCGCTAGATGGCGAAAACGAGCCGTGGAGAAGCGCCCTGGTCCTCACCCTGCCGTCCCCTCCCGGCTGCCGTCCCTATCAGCCGCTGAAGTCTGGGGAGAGAAAGAAAACAGAGATAAGTTGGGGGAACGCGATTTCTCCTGAGCTGCAACTGCTCCCTGACCTTGAGCGTCCTCAGCCCGGGATGCGCGGCTGCTGCGGGTGCTTGGGTCTGGTCCTCCAGCTCTTTTCCTCCCTGCTCTGCCCTGCCATCCCACCAGCCTCACCCTCCCGATGGGGCAGGGCTCTGTGCTGGGGTGGTGGTGGGGGCTGGGGAGCGCTGCAGGGCTGGGTGGAGGAGCTGTGTGGGGATATTCTGCAAAGCTCAGATGATGTGGTGGTCAAACTCTGTGGGAGAGATGGGGGGAAGCAATGGGGGTGGTTCTGCTGCAGGCTGGGCACCGGCTTGTCCTGGGTTCCTGTGACCCCCTGTGTGGGAAACCACCCCTCACGGGCACCATCCCCTCCCTGCTCATCTTCACTGTGTCCCCAGCTTGAGTCCTTGAGACATTGCCACTGGGAACGTGAGTCACTTCTCCCAGTGCCACATCCCTGTGCAAACACCCTAGACAGCAAGGCAGCAGCATCTCCTCTCCTCCCTTCTCCTCTCCCATCCGTGTTTTGGGCTCCTGAGCCCAGGCAGGCCCTTTGCAGCTTCAGGGGGCTCTCCCCTCTGTTTTGGGCAGCATCTGGCTGCCTGTGCTGAGCAGATCCCCGGGCAGGGTGGCTCCTGCTGGTCAGCCATTTGTTTGCTTTCCTGCCATCAGGCTACACGGAGCTGAAACTGCTTCTCCTCGGAGCAGCTTCTCCACACGTGCATTTACGACCTGTGCCTGAGGCGTGTTCCCTCCCGCCGAGACTTGGCTGGGGCTCTTGCAGCTGCTTTCCCTCCCGATGCCAAGTCTGCAAGGAGTTTGTTGCATGCTAAACCACGACAAGCCGTCCCAGCGGGCAGCAGAGGCAGAAGCCCTGGCACAGGGAGGGCCGTATGCCCGTCTGTCTGTCTGTCTGTCCACACACGCAGCTGTCCTTCTGCACAGCCTCGGTGCTCCCACCTACCCGGGGGGCTGTGGAAAGAAAAGGGTGAAGGTCACTGCAAACTGGGGAGCCAGAGGCATCCGTGGCCTTTCAGAGGTGAGCTCAGGAGAGCCAGCATCACCTCCAGAGCACAAGTGGGGCTGTTGCAGGGCAGTGAGGTTTTGAGGGGGGAAGAAATGAGAGGGGGTGCAGTGAAGGGTCCTGGGCTACACGAAGTGGGGTGGGAGAGGTGCTGTGGTGCTGCAGAGCGAGCACATCCTCTCTTGGAAGCATGCCCATATCCAGGGAATTTTGTTTTCTGCACTGGGTTTGCCACAACCCGGAGTTTAGAATTGAGGCTTTCAACTTTCTTGGTTTTAGGGTAAATCTTGAAAGTCAGGATCTGAACTTCCCCAGAGGCTCAGCAGTTTGTACACACACTGAACCCCTCTCCTGGAGCAGAGCAGGGCAGGTGACCCTGGGGGTTGGCAGTGACACCCAGCAGCCAAGAGAACAAAAGGCAACTCAGTGGGGACTTGGGGGCTTTTATCTGGGCTGAGTTGGAGACACCAGCTCTATAATCACTGGCAAAAAGGAGATTAAGAAGGGGCTTCGTTGAGGGCTTACACATTTCTGAAGGGAATTGAGTGGATTGATGCCACGAGGCTCTTTGAGCTCGTGTCAGATTAGAGGAACAAGTGGGCATCAATTTAAGCCAAGGCGCTGCAAAGGAGGACACTAAAGGAATTTAGGTGAATATACATATATTTAAAATATTTTCCTGTGTGCTGTGATTAGTTAATCTAAGTCATTGACTACCCAAGGCAGCAGTCAGAGTAATCAGTGCAAATGACTTTAAAATGAAGCCAAGCTGGTAATTAGGGATAACAAATGTCATGTCAGGAAAGCAGTGACTTGGCTCAACAGCACTGGAGCCTTGCACAGGTTGTCCCAGACCCTGTGTCCAACCAGGAAGACTAGGAGATAATGGCACTGCAGGGAGCTGATGATGCAAAGGATGTTGGGTCATGCTCATAGCCTGCTGCTCACCTCTGCATGTGGCTGCTGCCTTGGGGTTAGTGCTCCCTGACCACCCTTTTTGTCTGCTTTATGGGTGCAAAGGAACCTTTACGTGGGGGGGAAGCAAGGGGCTGAGGGTGTGCACACAGGAGGCTGTGCACACAGCCAAAGAGCAGCTGAGCAAATCAGCTGAAGCACGAAGCTGGCTTTTCACTCGCCATCAGTATACTTCAGAGTTAACATCAGCGGGTGCAAACGTGTGATAAGACATCTGACATGCTTGCAAAGCTTAGCACCAAGTCTAGCCTGGAATTCAGAGCAAGTGCAGCCCTTTTCTGAAGGGAGGGCCTAGCTTAGCATGTTTGTGAAGTGCACAGCAGGGCCTTGATTTCAGCTGTTATCTCCGGGGCTCACTGGAACAATAACAACATCTGAAAGCGTGGAGTTGTGCAATGAGTATTTTTACAAAGTCTCTTCTGGTGGCTTTTGAAATTATTTATTTATTTGAAGTCTCTCTGCGAGTGAATTTACCGCAGACAGGAGAAAAACCAAACCAAACAAAAGCAAACCAAAAACCCAGAGCAAACCCATCGCCAGCCCCCCTGGAAAGTGTCACCTTCACAGCCACGCCGAGCGTGGCACGGACAGAGTCGCCTGTCGGGGTGAGGAGCTGGCAGATGGCAACCTCCACTGGGACAGAGCAAACGAGCTGCTGGAAATCCTGGAAAGAAACAGTCAAAATAACCCTCAGCCCAGCCAGCGAGGGCTGGGTGGACTGGGAGGGCTGCCCAAGAGTCCGGGTGTGACTTTGCACCCTGTAGCTCCACTAAGCCCGACCACCTTCCCAGCACAAAGCTGGACTTGCCTGGGAGTGGTTTTTTGCTTCCTCCTTCTCTCTTTCTTTCTGTCTGCCTTTGCTCTTTCCCTGCCTGTGACTCCAGCAGACATCTGTCTAATGAATTTGAAGGCATTTATACTGGCCAAAGTGAAATGTATGAGGCTGATCGCCTTCATCTTATTACCGCTAATGGGAGCCCGCGTAGATAAATCCTCATGGATCCTGATGGAAACTTACCTTTAAATATCTGGCGTTCAGGGTGAAATATGGTAATGCTGAGGCCAGGGGAAGGGGGAGGCACAGGCAGAGAACCACGGGACTGGATTTGCTCCCGTGGGGGTGCTCAGAGTGGTCCTGGTGGGTTCAGGTCATGGGGCAGGAGGCGGCGGCTCCAGGTTTGGTTTTTGGGAGATGGGGCTTTGCTGGCTGCCTTGCTCAGGGCTTGGGCTCGACCCTGTAAATAAGCAAGGAGATGCCATTTCCCAAGGCTGTCAGAGCTACATCCCTGTTGGTATTTATTTTTTTTCACCCCCTAATAAGTCCTGAACTCACTGGCTAATTAAATAGCAAGTGGCTATTAAGTCCATGCTCAGGACTAAGGTTTAATAAGGCAGTAATAGGTACTGTGCATTCCTACATATGTACCCAGCCTCAGGTGGTAAACCCCAACCCGGGTGCTCTTTAAATAATCAATAGTTATTTATTAAACATAGAGCAGCTATCCAGCTAAATAGAAATTAAAGGCCTAGCTGGGAGATGAGCTTGAATTTAAAGTATTAAAAGAGTTAACTGTCTAGCACAGCATGCACTGGGCTCCTCCAGTTCTTTGTCTTAACCCTGCCAGAAAGTTCATGTTTTTACAAGAGCCCTCTTTTCTCTGTGGGCTTCACCAGAGAGGTGATGCCCAATGATCCACATCAGCAGTGGGGCAAAATACCCCAAATTTAGGCAGCAAATTCCATCTGAGGGGTGGTTGTCAAATGCACAGGGCATGGCACGTTGGTGTGAAGTGAATGCAGCTCCCAGCATCAGCTTCCTGAACCTTGCCTTCACTTTCCACCCTTGCAGATGTTGGCTTATATTTTTTTAATGAGTTTTTTTAATCTTTTTTTTTTTTCTCTGGAGGGGATGGGATGGCTCTGTCCTGCTTGTACTTGAACCAGATGCTCTCCAGCATCTGGGGACTTACAGACATCACCCCATGGAGCAGTTTTCCTCTGGGTTTTGTCTTACTGGTGAGCCCCAGGCTGTGAGCTGGTTCCCAGCAAGTCTCTCTCTGCGTGTCAATAACTTTGCTGCGACTGGCTCAGCATTCCTCTAGGGAAAAAAAAAAGCAACCAACAAAAAGCAAGAGGGGGGGAAAAACCCAAAGGGCTTTAACTGCTGCTGTTTATCCCTCTTATTTTCTGTTCATCTGATGCAGTTTCAGACACAGGCGACACTCACTCCATTAATGGAAACCAGAGGTCAGGGCTGGAGGCTCCGAGCGCTGCTGTCCCGGCTCCCACGCAGCCTGAGCACGGGGGACAGCAGCTTTCCAGTTTGCTTCCCAGTCTGGTGGAAGCAAACGGGGCTGGGCTGGCCCTGAGCACAGGCAGCAGCAGCTCCCAGCGCAGGGATGGGGACAGCACCGGGCAGGATAGTTCCCTGACACCTCTTGGCCTTTGATGGACATTTTGCAGCATTCTGAGGTGAATTCTGGGGCTGAATTGAGGAGCTCGTGGCTCTGGTTTGGGGATTTGGGATGATGCTGGGCAAGCTGCTGTCCCAGAGCTTCACCTGTCTCAAAAGATCACTGTTAACCTTGCCCTTAAGGGAGAGGTAGTGATGTAGAGGGCTAAAGCAAGCTGAAGGCTGTTTGCTGGTGTGCTGGTGGTTTCCAGGTAGGGCTCCTGGCTCCCTTTTCCTACAGAGTGGCCTCGGGGCTGGGTGTGGTGCCCGGGGCTCTGGCAGCCCCCAGCCCAGCTCTCCTACAGCTCACGTAGCTCTTTGCTTTATTGTCTCTGGCCTGTGCACCTGACCCACGAGTGGATCCCAGATAGAACAGTCACCAGCCACAGGTCAGCAGGAGCTGTAGCAAACCTGGGTGGGCAGCAGAGCCTTTCAGAGCTGGGGGTTTCTCCTCCAGCCTCCTACCAGCACCAGATGACTCACTCAAGGCAGCTAACGTGTCTTTCCTTGCCTGGTGACTTTTTCTCCTGGTTTTAGCCACGTGTGAAGACAGCTTTTGCCTCTCTCTGATGCACAGTTGCCATGTGATGTCTCTATCAGGCAGTGGCTTGTGCCGAGCATCCTTCTCCTGCTCTGACCAGAGCTCCCCCCACGTCCCAGCTCTCTCAGCCACTTCGTGAGGTTGCTACGTGACAAAGTCCTCCTCACCACTGCCCTCGGGCTCTGCACTGCAGCTCTAACAGGGGGGTGAGGGAAAGGGGAGATCCATTCTGAGCTTGGATACAAACTCCATCACGCTTTATTCCTTCCAAGGCAGCCACTCGCCAGGGTTTCCCCGAGGTCAGGTTGCTGCTGCTTTCTCAAATCCCAACTGCTCCCTGCACGAGCTGCAGTGACCACCTCTGCTTGGAGACCCAGCTCCAAGGAGCTTCTCCAGGACTTCCCTGTGGTCCACGAGCCCCGGGGCAGTGGGAAATGCACGTTAGGACCAGCAGATCCTCCTGTTTCTATTTCGAAGCACCCGTGGAGTGGGACTGGGATTTTTGCCAGAGTCTTGCTAGAGGGAAAGTTTTCTCTGGCTCAGTTCACACAACCAAGGATTTTAATTTTTTTTTCCCCTTCTCTGCTTTATTCTGATACCTTTTTAACAGGATCAGCTAAACAAGCAGATGGAGTGTACCCATTCAGAGGTCCCTCAAGGTGGAAAGCCACTGTCTTTTTGGTGATCTCCAAAGCAGCTGTATTTTACCTGCTGACCCTGTTGTGCTGATCCTCTTGGGGGGTATCTTGGAACACAGCACCCCATGGCTGGATGTGTTTGGCTTTCTGTAAGCAGGGGGTTTCAGTTGTGGATCTCATGTCTTGCTTCAGTCCCTGACTAACCAGATCCTCTGACAGGAGGTCTCTCCTTAGGCTGCAAGGGGACTTCCATTAACCTGGGGCTGGATTCCCATAAGGTTCTTTGGGAAGCCTCATCCCCCACCTCTGCTGTGCTGGAATAGTTTGATTGGAGGGAGCTGTGACAGTTCAGGAGTCAGGGCTGGCAATTCCTTATTTCTATTACTCCCATTACTCTATATAATTACTCTATTACTATGGAGATGCTGCAGGCAAGGCTGAGGGACCTGTCCTCCCCCATTTACCAACTCACCCATTTCTGGGGGGGTGGTGTAGCCTCCTTACACCCTACCACTGACTCCCTGGGTGCATTACTCCTCCTGCCACACATCCCCATCCCTCCCATTTCCATTGCAGCCCTTGGCCCAGGGACTGTGCAGTGATTTTGGGAGTCAGCAAGACCTGGTGCTGGGATTTCCCTCCTCCCCTCATTCCTGCAGTGCTGAAAAACCCAACTGCTGCTCTGAATATTTAAAACCAGCCCTCCCACAAAGCCCTGGACCCAAGCAGCCCCTGAGCTACCCGTCAGCTCCAAAGGAGTCTGTCCAGGGACCCCCTCTCATGCTAATGAATAAGGACAGTAATTAATGATCATCATTACTTGTGTTGAGAACTGTGAGTGCTGTCACTGCTGACTGTGCTGGTGATTACAAAAGCTGCTCTTGCTTCCCTCTGGCCAGTGGGGGAGGAGGAGGGTTGCTCAGGGCTGGCCAGTGCCCCTTGACATCACCTTTCTGAGCACGGCAGCAACTAGTGGCAGGTCCCTGAAGACCTCCAGCCACCTCACCCTCCTCCTCCTCCTCCTTCTCCTGGTATCAATCAGCCCGTCGGAGCCCGCTTCCCCAGGTGGGTCTCACTTTCTGTTCCATCTCATTTGACACTTCATCAGCTGGAGACGGCGGAGAGACGTGTCAGCTCCTGAGATCCATCCCCTACCTGCTCCTTGGCAAGGAATGTGATTAGTCTGGTTCTCAGCGGCGAGTTCTCCCGGCGTTATCTTGGGGAGAGGGAGTCTCAGCACCCATCCCATCCCATCCCCTCCCATCCCATCCCATCCCATCCCATCCCATCCCATCCCATCCATTTCCTTCCCCAGCCCAGCAAAAGCTGGTTGCTTATTCTGGCCCAGTGTAGAGGTGAGATGGAGTGCTCTGTGCTTGCCAAACTGGTCTTGGGATGCTGGTGCTGCTGTTCCTCCACCAGGAGGCTGTGTCTGTGTTGCAGAGATGAAGGGCTGTGCTCCTTATTTGCTGGGTTGAGTGTGAGCCTCTGCCTGCTGTGCAGAATAACCAGCAGCACATCTGAGCTTGTGGCCAAAAAAAGCTCAAAACCCCTTTTTTCTCTATGAACACATCCTGAACATGGAGAGAGAGCTCTCCTGGAAGCTATGACACCTGCTTGGTGCAGAAGGAGAGGCTGGGCAGCAGACCATGCCAGCAGCCTCATACCTTCCCATTTCATCCTTCCAAGTCCTCCTGTAGCTGGGGAGATGCTGAGCCAGCCCCCAGACACCCCCAGAGATGCTGCTGCTCATCTCTCTCCATGGCAGGTCCTCACCCACATGTCCCTGGGTGGCAGGACCCTCTGTATTTCTCTGTGTTTCTGAGTCTTTCTGTGTGTGTCCCAGTGTCCCATAAACAGTAATGATGGGCATTATGTTCTGAGGCCGTTTGAAGGGAGAACATAAAACCTAATAGGTAAAAATATGCTTCTCTGTGCAAGTTACTTAGGAAATTAAACCCAGCCCAGCGTTCACGTGGATTTCCTGAGCCCCCTTTCCGTGGGGCCAGTGATCACAGGGCTTGGCTTTTCCCCAGGGAGCTGGGGTGTGTTCCCACACCCAGTCAGCTGGAGCAGGGGGAAAGATGCTGTTTCTGGAGTCGTTGGCAGGTGGAGAAGCTAAAGGAGGTGAGGATTTAAGAGCCTCTGTTCCTCCCGTTGCGTACTGGGGCTCTGACTTGTGACAGTGCCCCCAGGCACCGGCTGTAATGCACGTAATAAATTAAAACCAAAAATGTGATTACTTTGTCGCTCGGAAGACAAATGCCTGTGCCTGGGGAGTAACAAAGCATATTTGATTTGTTGTTGTTTTTACTATGTTTACTATTATTATAACTTATTCCAAATTATTCCAGTCTGAAACCGAGAGGAGGCTGTAGCTTGCACGCTGCCTTGGAGAAGTGGGTTTGGGGAAGGGAAAGGCAAACCCTGTAGAGCTGGGTGTGATGGCAAGGAAGGGCCTGGGTTTTCTGGATGCTGGGGGGAACTGGGAAGGTCTGGATAAGAGAGGGGTGTTGAATAGAGCTGGTCTGTTCACACGAGCATGATGCTGGGGGCTGGTGGGGGCCAGAGGCAAACTCAAAATAGGTCACAGAGTGTTGTTAAGCCCCTTTCTGGGATGGAATGCTAAGTGGAGCCTTGCTGGATGCCAGCTCACCCTGGGTAACCTTCAACTCAGTGACAAGTCCTTGTCTGTGGGTCCAGCTTGTTTCTCCATTCCTCCCAGCGAGCAGCATCCCTCAGGGAGCATTGTGTTTTCAAGACCCTACAAGCAACCTCTGGGGACAACTAAAGGAGGATCTGCTTTTATTTTCTCCCCTGTGGGAGCAGAAATCTCCAAAGAAAGCTCCATCTCCCATCATTCCTGACTAGGGAAAAAAGAAATGGAGCTTCTAATACCCATCTCCACAGGAACCTCTAATGCTAAAGAGCTTAGAGGCAGCACTCATGACTTTGAGAAGAGTAAAAGCCTCCCTTGTCCCCTAAGCAGTGTCCGGCTCAGTGAGCCAATACACTCTGATAACATGGCAGATGGGTATTTCCAGCATTTGTTTTGATGATGAAAGTGTACATTGTGCTCAAAGATGCCCCCAGGACACATTGTTCTCTGGATAAAGTGATGAAAATTAAAACTAAGTTTCCTAGGTCAAAAGGACGCTCGTTAAACCGTTCAGGCCTATGAGGAAAAAGAGGAAAAAAAAAAGCCTAGCTAACAAAACCTAATATTTTCCTTAAAGGAAAGTACCTCTGGGGGAGCTGTGTGGGATGTTTGTTGTTTGCCTGTGCTGAAAAAGCTGTTTTTGGATGGTGATCTCAGTGTATCAGGTGCTGTGAACACGGTCCCCCTGTTTGGGAGCAGGTTTGGGGCTGGGGTGCTGCAGGAGCATCAGTTTGGTCCCTCAGCACACAGTGGGAAGCTGGGGATGTGCTGGTCAGGAGAGCTTGTGGTGGGAAAAGTGTTGCAGGAGCAGGATCCCAAACCATCCCACCACACGAGGTGTGTGCTGCTCTGTGCTCTGCCAGTGTGGAAAAAAAAAAAAAAGACAAGTGGGGGCAAAATGCAGATTTCCCTCGGGTTTGGGTCCCAGCAAGGACCACGTGTGCTCCCCGCTCCTTCCCCTGGCTGCTGGGCTTTTGTCCACTGCTTCTGAACCCTCTCACTGTTCAAGAGCAAGCCAGGAGCCCCTGATAACTCTTTCCCTTGGCGAGTGGAAAGAACCCCACAGCAGAGATGGAAATGCCAGTCAGCAGGAGCTGGGGGAAGAGAGGAGCAGCGTGTGGCCTCTGCAAATGGCAGGAAAAGTGTCACAGTCATTCAGAGCCGCTCGGGGAGGGAGTTGGGTTTAGCAGTTAGACAGGAAAAGTGGTCTTGGATTCCTTTTATAACCACATTATTGAGACAGCATGGGCAAATTGTTTCCCATCTTTGACGCCCCAGTTTCTCCAGCTGTTCAAAATGGGACTGGTTTTTTTTTGCTGCTGCTGCCCAAGAGAGGTGTGAGTGAAGCTCAGTTTGTTCTTGGCGAGTGCTTGAGCATCTGTGGAGAGGAGATGCTGTGGCAAGGCAGGTGCTTTTGGGACTCAGTGGCAGAGTCTGAGGCATTTTAGTGTCATATTTAAGCTCTATACAGTTGTTACCTCATTTGAGAACATGCAAAACAGTGCAGGCCACCCATCAAATAATCAGATCTCGTTTTTCACAGCATTTGAGAGATCAATTAAAAAGCAAATGTGTGTTTTGGAAGCCACTTCTTCCCTCTCTTCCTCCCAGAAACATCCCCAAACCAACAATCCTGAGGCTTATTTTCCTGCCTGTCTGTTCTGTGCCTGTAAAGCGCTCTGTATCTCGCCCACTGCTGCTCCCCTTGCCTGGTATTTGATTTGCCCTCCAGAGATCAGCCAAGAGCATCACACGTCATTTTAGCTCTACCCTCTAGATCAAGGGAGAAGATTAATAGATGGGCTTTTATTGTGTGGGTCTGTGCGTGCCGGGGTGCAGAGCTCTCTGTTCTGCTTAAACGTTTCCCGTCTGGAATCAAATTTGCCACTCCCGGCCAAAATTCTCCCAAATTCCTCCTCTCTCCTCCCCAGAAACCCATCAGAAATACAAATCCCCTCAGCGGCAAGAGATGCCCCGGGGCCGGGAGGTTTGGGAATTTTTTTTCATCCTTTTCTCCATCCTCCACCAACCTCCATTTATTTTGTGACATTAACCAGCCTCCTTTTGATCTGGAAATTCATTTCCAGCTAATCGGGCTGCACGTCTGTGAGCAGCAGCAGCAGCAGCTTTGCTGGCCATGGGTGAAGCCAAATTCTGCCTCACCCCTGACCCACAGCAGGCACCCAGTGCAACAAGTGCTTGTGGAATTAGGCTACTCTATGGAAAAAAACAGATAGATGAATGTGTGTGTATATATATTCATTTTAATTCGATTTTCCTCTCATTCTTTCCAAGCTTCTTTCCTTTGGGGGTGGCAGGTGCTGCACCCCTTTCTCCACAGCAATATTTCCAGTGCATGGAGTTTGCTCCCAACTCGTTTCCAAAGCCAGTTTTCCTGACAGGGAGTCCCACTCTGATCCCAACTTTCCATTCTGCTTTGAAGGAAACGTCTGTTCAGGGTGGTTAAGCACAAAAGCTGCCAAAAGGCAGATGCTGAGGGCTTAAAAATCAGGAGGAAAGGTCGGGGGGGAGACAGCAAAAAGGCTTTTAGTGTTTCTTTTTTAATCTCCTTCTCTTTTATGGGCTGTGCTTATCAAATGAGAATTGCCTGGGGGCAGGACAGCCCTTCGGAGGCACAGACATGCAGACTGGGAACTCGAGTTCATTAACAGAGCTCCTTAATTGCAATTCGTGCCTCAGTTTCCCCTTCTTTCCTGCTGTCACTGGGAAGCAGAGACCAGCACCTGGTGCTGGGAAAGGGTCCAGGGGCTGAGCACAGCCTTGGGAGACACAGAGATGTCAGGATGGGGGATACAACCTGAGTGTAGACCAAAAAGGTGTTTCAAATAATCCTTTTTCTTGACTCAAAAGTGGATTTATTTGTCATTCACTCTCCATGTATGGCCTATTAGGGATTTGGGCTTGCAGAGGTTTGGAGTTTTTTAAGACATGTTATTATTATTTTTTTTTTTTGTGAGCACATGAGGGGAAAATGCCACCGAGTTCACCTTTAAGGATTTATTATCATTTCTCTAGAGCAGGTATTTACTGGGGGTATTTTTCTAAGGAAATGACTGTCGATTATAAGAAATAAAATAATAATCAAAAAGAAGCCAACAACCCTTTCTCCTGAAGCCAGTAACCTTGCAGAGTGATGGATTGTCTTGCTGAAAGTGGAGTTAGGGAGAAGGAGAGGAAGAAATGTAGATACCAGAGTATACTCCAGGGGGTCAGGAAAGGGATATGAATTATTAAGTAAAATTAATAATTGAAATAATTAACAGCTGCAGGAGATTTTTTTTGTCCATCTTCCATATAATAGGCTAGCGATGTTTACCATCAAGCTGTAGTAACCACTGGTAATTTGATGTTAATTAATTCGTTGGCTCAGCATTCCAAGCATTTATGGGTGTTTTCTTTCCTTAT
>JAOEGS010001840.1:0-55599 GCA_025447755.1 Corythornis vintsioides | reverse complement strand
TTTTTTTTTTTTTCCCCCCCCCCCCCCCCCCCCCGCCCCTTCCTGCTAGATGAAGTGGGTTTGGATTTTATTGAATCAGTTTCCTCTGAGGATAGAGGTTGTGAGTGGATAAAACCTCTTTCAATCCCATAAAAATGCCGTCAGGGGATTCGCTTAAATTTATTTAATCCTGTGCACTTTATCGTGGTCACTTCATCATGGCAGGTAAGTGGATGCTAATGGATCCCTTCTTTTTATGGCCTGAAGCCTCCTGGAATTAGATCCCCCAGCTGCAAATCTCTCGTTTGTGGTTGGCATTTTATCTTCTTTCTTTTATTTGATTAGCAGAGGCAAGGAGCGAGAGGCAGGGCGCCCGTTTCAGGGTATTAAGGCTGGGAGAGCTCATTGCTCTCATCTAGTCTGACCTTCTGGGTACCACCAGCCCACATTTCACCCAGTGGAGATACTCTGTGAATGTCAGGATGTGAAACACTCCCTCCATCCCTCCCAGCCCAGCCCAGCAGGCCAGGATCACTCGGTCTGGGGTGGTGTGGCCGAAAAGCAGGGAAGGCTTTTGCTCTTCTGTGCTGCAGTGATGAGTCAGAATTGATGTGAACATGCCTCTTCTGCTGTCCTGATTCACTCTCCTCCAAACCTGACAGGCCTTTTTCATTGAAACGTTGAACTTCATTGGCACTAAACCATTTTCTTTTATGAAGTCGAAGTGTTTGGATGCTTTCAGGTGAAGGTTGTTGAATTGCCTGCTCCATTAATGCTTTTAAAACGGGGAGATTTTTTTTCCTTTGCTGTCACAATTGTGCTGTTTTCTGTGAACCTTGCTTTAGTATTTAGTTTCAACTGTGAAATCTGGAGTACTTGTCCTGTCTGGCCTCTGAACTTCAACTTGTATTTGTCTGCTTGGATGCTGCTCCAATAAGCACGTGGTCCATGCTCCCCTTTGCTTCGAGAGGGAGAGCTGCGTGGGCTGGCCCTCATCATGCTTCCAAATCCTGTGCCACCAGGAAAACAGAGCTGCCTGGGTTTAGTGTCATACCAGGGATGAGGCTTGGATGGAAATTCAGACCATCTTGGGCTTGAGTGAACCTAAGGGCTCAAAACTGAGTGTTGGAGCATCACCACATTGTGATGGGGCTTCTGTCCTGTTCAGATCTGTCCCAGGCAACCTCAGGCAGTGGTCAGATGGGTTGCAAGGTCTTAACTCCGTCAGACCTTCGCTGGGGGCTGTGACAGGGAGTTTTGTGATATCAAAACTTCCTAAACTAAGTAACTCTTGAAATGCAAAAAGCAGGAGCTGACTTTGAATTATTTAAGGACCCCTCTCACCACTTGTGGCAGAGGGAGGGGAGGAACAGGAGGGGATATTGGTGTTTGGGAAGTCCAATTATTTCTGAGCTGCAGACAGTCTTATTAACTTGGGCAGGAAATTAATTAGGCTAATTAGAAAACCACATTGGAATTTGGTGAGGAGTTACTGGGGGAGATGACAGTGGTGTTGGGGAGGGGGGGCTTGTAGCTGGGGAGTGACAACAGCCGTGGGAGGGAGGGAATGGAGGGAAATGCAAGCGATGGGGGAGCTGGTCAGATTAATGGGAGCACAGGGAGCCTGGGAAGAGATGGAGAGAGGAAGAAAGGGACTGTGTATTTTATAGTCATAATGGTGTAAATCTGGCAATTTTATTTTTATGTTTTTTAAAAAGCCATGAATATTTCTATATGCACACACTCATACATACATATTTTATAAATACACCTATATATGTATAAATACATCAAGAGAATATAAGGTGGAGGAGGTTTATCAGAAGGTTTCTGTGGGTGGCTGTGTTTATTTCTGGTACGTCAGCCCATCAGCATGATGTTTCGGTAGAAAGTGCTGGGTGGGTGGTTTTTTTTATCTTCACGGATTTCTGAAGTCCTCAAAACATCTGTTCTGTCCTGATTCCTCAGTCCTCTAGCAGCCTGGGGAGGGAGGGAGAAAGGGAGAGAGGTGCCCCTCAGAGCAGCTGCCTGAATAGAGACACATTTATCGGGTGTTAATAGGGTGATGGACAAGGGGAGAAGGGAGTAGGATCCCTTCTTGGAATGGATGGGGTGAAGAAAATTCATCCCAGGCTTGTTGCTGATGGGGTGAGAGATGCTGCAGATGGGGATTTGGGAGTCTTTTTGAAGGAGTCTTATAGGAGATCAGTGAGAAATCAGCTTTTTACTCCCTCCTACGAGCTGCCGGTTACAAAAGCGAGCGTGCTGAGGTGAACACTCAGTGCTTGATCTCCTGGAGTATTACCTCTCAAGAGTGTCAAGGCCAGAGATGGACAAAGAGCAGGATCATAGATCATAGAATACCAGGGTGGAAGGGACCTCAAGGATCATCTGATCCAACCTTTGTTGGCAAAATCCTTGTCTAGGCAAGAGAGCCCAGGATTCTATCTGGGTGAACATGATAAGTGTCCAAAGTGGAGAACCCCACTGCTCCCCTGAGGAAGCTGATAGTCCTTGTTGTGAACAATAGCAGGTGGTCTCCCTGAGCTATCACAAGACCCAGCAGCCAAGCTTCTGGCATTAAAAGAGCTCTAAAAACAAAGGTGAAGCACAGATTTGGAACAACCTGATCCCTGCAGTGTTCAGGATCTCACTCTGACCAGTCACAGCGTTTCTGAACTGAACCAACATGCAGGTGTCACATCCATCCTATCGATAGCAGGGGGAGTTGCAGCACCTCTGCCCCCCCCATGGACCACCCCATGTCC
Organism: Corythornis vintsioides; assembly: GCA_025447755.1. Lineage (NCBI taxonomy): Eukaryota > Metazoa > Chordata > Aves > Coraciiformes > Alcedinidae > Corythornis > Corythornis vintsioides. The sequence continues at coordinate 52,852 of JAOEGS010001840.1, read as the reverse complement.
CCCCAGCCTCAACCTGGGGCTGAAAGCTTCTGCCTATGGGTGACCTTGTGGGGCTGGGCAGTGGCTGAGCCAACTCGCCAGCCTCGCAGGCTGCACAGCCCCTGGGTTTTCCCCAGTGCCTTTCCTCTGATGGCTTTTCTGCCTGTTACTGAAATAACCTGTCAAGCTCAAGCTAATAATGAGCCATAAGTCAGATTCTCTCTGGTAGGTTGCCCTGGGTGTCTATCACAATCTTTAGGGGTGACCCAATTATGATAATTGGCCAATCTTGCTACTGGTGTTCAAAAAGAATTGCCAAACAAAGGAGGAGAAAGAAAAGCTCCCTGGAAATTCACAGGAAACCCAAACAGAGATTTTATTTTTTTTTCCAGACCCCTTTTTCACATAAGGTGCTTTTAATATCAGCCTACTCTGTGGGCCCTGCTCTGATATCTGCAGAGAACAGCAAAATAAACCCCCCAGCATCACGCAGGAGATGCTCCACTTGAGTGCAGCATCGGTTCCCCCATCCCCAGGATCTCCAGCAGCCCAGAGCTGCAGCCGTTTGCTCAGCTTCATACCCAGGACTATGTTTAGAGCAATAGTTTCACTCCCACTCAGTCATAAGACCTTGATTTCGCAAGAGTATTTCAGATGATTCCGAGATGGACTCAAGGGGCGGAGGGAAGAGGAGTGATTTCTTTTCCACCCAGCTGCGTACAACGTGTACCTTCAGTTAGTCAGGGCAAGATAAAGGGAATCAAGACAGTTTTACCCCCGTCCTTGCTCCCCCCACCTCCCTTTTTCCCACGCACCAGCCTTGTGTAGTGCACCAGTATTATTTCTGCATCAGAATAATAACAATAGGCAGAGAACACACTGTTATGACTGCTGTGACCTCCTGCCCGGCGTGCTCCGCCGAAACGCTGCTGGAATTGCAACTTGGCACCGATCTTCTTAGGGAAGGATCGCTGCTGGCTAATCTATAATTTACAAAACACACTTGGATTCATTTTTTATGGGCTGTTTTGATACCATGCCATTTAAAAATTGGAATGGAACGACGCACCTTTTAAAAGGTTGCTCCTGGTTCCCCTTGCTCTTTTTTTTTTGGGGGGGAGGGAAGGAGGAGGAGGAGGGCATGTTATTTTTCTTGCTCTTACCACCTGACCAGACAAAAGGAATTTCTTATCGCAGCTTTCTGGACTGTTCCCCACAGTGCTGGGGACAGAGCCTCGTGTCACACCTCCACCTCCAGCATCCAAGCTGGATGTGCTTGCTGCAACCCTCTGTGTATTCCTGTTGGCTTTTTCCTCCCTCTCTTGGCTTGCAAAAATTCTTTTTCCCCCCTCTTCTGTCTTGTGATACATATTTAGAAGCAGGAAAACGACGCGTCTATGCCACCCTTTGCTTTTTCACAGGAGGGCTGGGCAGGGAGGGAGAGGAGGGACCTCAGTGACACCCCCCAGGTGATGCTTGGACTTTCCAGCTGCAGCCTACTGGATTTAGAGCCCTAAAAAATCCTCACAGAGCTGGGGATATAAAGCTTCTGATACACCAAATGGGTTTCTGCTGGTGGTGGGGTGGCTCAGCACGGATAGCAGAGCCTTTTGGGGGGCTCACCGAGGCTTGCAGTGCTTCTCCCAGGTTGTTTTATTGCCTGCAGGCTTCTCAACTCTTCCGTATGCTGTTTTTATGGTGCCCCTTTCTGACTAATGCAAATCCCATCCGGCATATATTAGCAGGAAGGGCATCGTTAGCAGGAAGAGCAGCGCTGCAAGAAACCAACCATGAATCTTCTCAGGCTCGCAGGGCTCTGTGAATAGCACAGGAGGGATTCAATATGTTCATCTTTACAGCCCAAAGGGAAGGGAAGAGGTTGCTCATCAGACCTCGGCTGCAGCGTGTCCGCGGTGTGATGATGTAGCTATAATTAACCTCCTCCCCGACGGAGACTGAGCTGCTTTTCAATCACCCCGCCAGTTGCCCGGCGTGGCAAGGCAGTGTCTGGAGCAGGAAAAGCTTCATATCTGTTGATAAATAGAGGCCGTGATCTCCCGCAATCAGGTACTTGAATGCAAGGAGCGTCAGCAGGCCTGCAGGCGCTGGCTGCAGCGGGCAGTGCTTTATGCCTGGCTCCATCCAAGCAAGTGGGGAACACTTGCACTGCTCCTCGGGAGACAGATAGGAAAGAGCCTAATTCTCCTGACGTTTCCCTGCAATACCAAAGAGCTTTGGCTGTTAAAAACTCTAGGAGAGAGGTGGACAAAACACTTTCTGTCCCTCAAAAACATCTGTGTGGGTGATCTCCAATTGTGGAGGTTGCAGGAGAGGCCTGATGGGGAGGTGAGCAAGGCTTTGCAGCTCCACACTGGGGTCACATGGGGTCACATACAGCCCATCAATGGCAACTCAGTCGCTTGCAGTGATGTAGATGGATGCAGCAGCGTGTTGGTGCTAAAAATGGGGTGAGATACCCCAAGGCACTTGAGGAAGGTGCATTGTAGAGAGGGAAGGTAGTCAGGAAGGTAAGATGGAGTGATGTGCTGGCTGATGGGATGTTGGGCTCCATGTCCTCTGGGACTCTGCGATCTCAATTACTGGGTTAAGAGGCATCTAACTCAGAGCGAGGTCTGAGGAGGAGTGAACCAGGCTCTGGGGAGGAGCACGTGAGTGAGGAGCATTAAAGAGAACAAAACTGGTAATGAATGCTGCTGTTACAGCGCCTGTCACAACTGCTCACCAGTTGAATACTGTGCAATTTCAGAAGAGAGAAACAGCTTTCAGTGAGTTTTCCTTTTATTTATTTATTATTAACGAGGAAAAAAAGTCAGTGCTCTTGATGCTTAACTTCCATCTTAGCCTCTTTTATCCCTTTTGTCAGTGGGGGGAAACTGAGGCAGTGTATTGCCCAGGCTGTGGGTGAGGGCTGGTCTGGGTTCCAGCAGCATCACTCTGTTCCCTGCCCTCAAAAACCTCAGGAAGGAGCTGTGTGATCTTATTTTAAGAAGTCCATGTAGCCAGAACTCACTGTGCAGTTAATATTTAGGTCAGCAGAAACTAATTCCTTTTAAAATCATAATATTATCATTGTAATTGCAAATGTTTTCATTAGGCACTCGCACTCAGGAGCCCGGCACATGCCTGCAAAGGGTTTTTGTTTCTCGCTCGGGTGTCCCTGCTGCTGGGCAATAGCAAGAAATTCCTTGTCCCCCTTTTACCCCTCACCTCCAAAACCTCTTCCCTGGAGTCCCACCAACCCTGTACGATGACCAGGAGTTAATGTACCTTGGTAAATGCCACCACAGCTCTCAGCCCCAGTGCAATATGATTTATTTTTCTTCTTCTTTTGCACAACCTGCCTTCCAAATGCCTCGCACCGAAGGCTGAGCGAGCACCTGGGGCATCAGGGATTTGTGGTTGTACCCCAAGCATGGGCGGGGGGAGATGTGAGAGGGGTTGCCAGGCTGTCGTTTTTCTGTTGTCTTTCTGCCACGTTTTAAAGTGCACTAGCAGAGCAAATTAGCTTCCCTTAAGTGAGTTATTGTGACTCAAAGTCAGGGCTCTGCTTCCCAAGAATAAAACAAAACTCTCTGGAGATCCGGGCTTAATACCACCTGCCTGGAAGTCCTGATAGGGGACTTAATACCAAAATGAATATTCATCCTTTGGGCTGGGAAGTCTGATCCAGCTCCCAATCTTCTGGGGGGGGATTACAGCCCTGTCCTGGAGGGGTGGCATGGGGTGACAGTGTCCTGGGGCTGAAGTCCTGATTTTTTGGGCAATGCTGGTGAGATGCTGACTTGGGTTGGGACAGGGCAGAAAAAACAACGCCGCCTTCCCCGTGTGCCTGCTGCTTTTGAATCCTAAAGACCTGGCACTGAAAGCTCACGCCAGGCTGCTGCTTGTCATCTGTCTGTAATAGCTGCATGAGCACCCTGGCTGTGTTGCACCTTTGCACCAGGAATGACCAGCTGCAAATAGCTGTGCCGGGTAGGAATTGATCCTCCAGCTGGAAATACCAGGCGAGAAAACCGCAGGAAGCAGGTGCTGGATAGCAGAGCTCCTTGCAGCTCTGTCATCCCTAGCTGGGGCTGGAGAGAGCTCTGCCAATCCCTGCCACAGCCTGCAGGAGATAGTGGACTTCCTTAAGGCCTTGTTTAAATAACATTTTGGGTTTAGAGCAGCTAATCTCTCCCGTTCCCCTAACACATTGTTGCTCAGCAATATCCGCTGGGGATAATTGGGATGGTGCTGGGATTCGGGGCATCTCCCACCCCCTCGCCAACGCCGGAGGATTTCAAGTGCAGTTTTCTCTCCCCGCACGTCAAACGGCAGTTTTCCTCGCCAAAATCACAACCTGTGCAAACTCTGCCCTAATCAAATCTATCAAGGCCCAATTTAGGAGCCTAGCTGCTGTCTGTTTATCAGGGAAATGGACTCAAAATTGGCCCCTTTAATGGAAAGGCAGCTCTCACACAAGTGTCTGAATTAATGGCAGTGCCTGCTGCGAGACGGCGAGTTGGGCATTTGATTCCAGTTACAGGAAATTGCCATAATTTCTGCTCCGCGCTCCTCTCAAGTGATCCTAAGCATTTATCTTCCCCCCCCCTTATTTATTTATTTTGGGAGAGGATGGTATTGTACGTGGGCGCTGCTCCCCTCCCGAGAGGTTGTCTTGTTATCATGGCAACACCTGCTTCGCGGCAGACCTTTTGTATACTGAAAAAAGGGAGAGAGATTGGAGGTCTGGAGGAAGAAAAGAATGGTTTGGAGGAAGAAAAGGATGCAAATAAGATCTTGAAGGGCTGGTTGTGGAAACGGGGCCATCGATGCACTGGGTGCTGCCGTGCTGTGCTGTAATCAAGTGAGGAGAACCAAGGGGTAGCCTTGGAGATGCCTGCTGGGGCTGGACCTCCGGGAAGCACTGGGGTCCACAGGGTGGCATCCTTGCAGAGCATCCCTGCTCCTGGTCCTTCAGAGCCACCCGACACAGCGACGAGTGTGGCTTCTCCAGTCCCAGCTCCTGTCCCACAGCAGGGAGGCATCTCCTTGGGTGACCTCCTGGAGAAGCTCCTCTCTCGCTCGCAGCTTTGCCGAGGAAAACCAGCTTCTTAATTTAGATGCCTGAACACAAGTGTGTAAATATCCCGCCCCGCGCTTCTGATGCTGTGGGTCTGAACTGTTTATTTTATCAGTGCCTGAAGGTCATCCGCATCCCTCTGGATGCTCAATTGGGTTTGGTGCTCATTTTTTTCCACCCCCCCCTCTCCTTCTCTCCTCCTTTCCTGCTGGCAAAGGTTACGCAGGGAGAGTGAGCTGCTGGGGGCCTGGCTCGAAACTGGGGAAAATATTGAAACTGAGGGAGGGCCGTGAAGATGAATGCAGGGATGTTTGCAAAGCATTTAGCACTGTCAGGAGAAGCTCCAGAGAAAGGCTGAGGAGGTGGTGAATAATTCTGTCTTTGCTGCAGGATTGAGCAGAGTAAAATAAATAAGGCCTGGAGCCACCCAAGCAATAAGGACCCCTGCACAGCCTGCTTTAGGATGAGGATGCACCAAGAGCTCTAATTAATGCCTGCCCTAATGTTAAAGCACTTGACTCATCGACCCTCATGCTGGTGTCCTGGGGTTTCTCTATCGTGCAAAACAAAGAAAAAGTCCTGGAATTCTCTGGGCATGGGATGCATCTTTGGGTGTTCAATGACAGCATGGAGAAGGATCCTGCATCTCCCAGGGTGAAAGCAGAGGAGCTGCTGGATTTTTCCCTTGGCTGCCACTCTCCATAGTAGGCTCCATCTGTAAGATCTAAGAGAAGTAAGTTTTTCTCTCCACTCTTTAAAAAGTATATATCTAGCTGTTGTTTCTCTTGGGTTCAGCATGGCACAGGATGACTTATATCTGCTCAAGTTAGGATCCTTCTATTTTATCCACACCTAAGCCATGCAGCCCTCCTTGGCAGAGCTGTACATTTTCAAAGGCAGCCCTGGCAGCCAGTGAGCAGGGTGCAGACACTAGGAGAAGTGAGTTTCTGTGTGTATGGAGGGAATGAGAAGCTGTTGACATCCCTTTCAGGGTGGGAAGGGCTACCCGAGAGGTAGTCCGAAGCCCCCCAAACACTTAATCATTTGTGCAGGAGAATTGCATGAGGTGCTCCTCTTTCTCCTCTGAAGGAATATTAAGAAACGATGGCAGGATGGCAGTGTAGGACAGCAAGTAAAATAGGAAGGAGTCGAGCCTACAGGTGTGTTTTGTGAAATCTGTAAATAAGGCTTAAAAAAAAATAATAAATGCATGATATGCAGCTGGAAAGTTGCTAAATGGGCTAAGGCAGCACGTACAGCAGCGTGAGCTGCCTGCCAGCACTGTCAGGTACCAGCAACAGTGGCTTAGACCTGCAGAAGTGTCTGAGGAAGGGGGAAGGTGGGACCTTGATCCTGTTTTCCCCATGGGAAAACCCTCTGCTGTGAGGTGTGGGGTTGACAGCCAGGGGAGAAGAGAGCGGTGTGTGGGTTTTGGATGCCTGCTTGGGTTTTCTGCTGGTGTTCAAGCACTGCTGAGCCTTTTTGGTGCACACAAATAGCCCCTTTTGCTGGAATAACGTGTCCTCTCTTTGCTCCAGGGGATCTGCCAGCAATTCTGCACGAGGTCTTTGCCCTTGTGTGGGTGTGTGCATCTGTGAGGGTGTTGGCACCTCGCTTTTGCAACACTAAACCCGGTGTTTAAGCAGCAGTTGATGCCGGGGTTGAACATTGCTATGCACTTAAGAGGAGGAACCCAAGGGTATCGTTACTGCCCTGGCATCCATCGCCAGCAGAGATGCCTAATTCAGGCCGTGCTCCCCAGGAGGAAGGTTCCAGTTATCTCTTTCTGCCTCCTCTTTGCCAGCCAGCGCCATCCTATGATCCCAACTGACCTTCTTAAAAGGGATCAACTGCCTAAAATGAAGAGATGAAGAGTAAAGGGAGGAGCCGGGGACAGGGAGGAGGAGGAATGAAATTAGGAGGAGATATTAATAACCATGTTAAATATTTATCTGACCTCCTTTCACATGATCCTTTTTAATGGTGACCCAAAAAGCTGATGCACTAATATTCGCTCTGGCTCTCTGTCAGAGGCTTCAGGTTTGAGCAGGGGGAAAAAAGTTCCTTCTCAGCCACCCTGGGAGGAGTCACTGGGCTGTGTGAGGGATTAGGGTCCCAAATGAGCCTCGGTTAAAAAGTGACACTGCTGATGATAGGAGAAAATGCCCCTTGGGAAAAGACAAAATACATTTTAAGAAAGGCTGATGGATCAAAGGGCTGGTGAAAAAAAATGACAGTATCTCTGTGACTTGCACTGGCTTTGTCTGCCAGTCACCAGCACCTTTGCCCATCTCCCCACACAGCCCATTTCTGGCTCAGATCAGCTTCAAAGGGGTAACCCTGAGCCAAATGGCATGAGATCCTGAGCATTCCGTGAGCCCCGGGCTTCTCCATCTGTCCAGGCAGTGCTGGTGATTTGCACCCCAAACCCTATCCTGCATTTGGGAGATCCTCAGGTCTCTCCTACCCCACTTAAAAAGATGAACCCAATAAAATGTCTTAGGAAAAGGCAGCCTCTAAACAGACATTTTCTGCAGAAATGTGCTCTGATCATATAGAGCTTTGCTCCAACCTTAATATTGCCCATTCTGACTGAAGGATTTGTTTTTTTTTTATTATAATGTAGTTGGATTTTATTATAAATGTATGTATTTTTTAAGCAGTCCTGTTCTGAATGGCTCCAGGCGTTTTGAGCTCTTGCTCAGGGTAACATTGCTACCTTGAAAACTCAAGCTCAGACCTCGGGGACCAGCAGGCATCATCAGCTCAGTGAATTATGGGTCATGTACAAGTCATTAGCTAAGGTTTGTGAATTCCTGACCATTTTTCCTTCTCTGTGCCTGAAAACATACTGGTTTTGAGTGCAGAAAGAGGTGCTGTGGTTTGACCTGCTCAGATGACGATGGGAGTGGGAAAGCTCACGAGAGCGAGGGGTTTTGGATCAGGGCTGTGGTTAAGTTCTCTGGGGCAGGTCTGAGCTGCTGTGCAGGAGAAAATCAGCAACAAGTTAGGGTCACCTTAATGTGAGAGCTCCTTCACATCTTTCTGATCACATAGTCGGTGCTTTTCTGTTTATCCCTTGGGTTTCTTTCTCCCTTCAGCTCCTGAACTGCAGGAGCATTGACTGCATCCAGACAGGCCCATGTTTTCCACCAGCTTGCCTTTTGCTGCTGAAGTGCCTGCTGTGCTTTCCCTCTTGTTTTGGTGGCTCAAAGCCCCTAAAAAGCCCTTGAGAGCCGGTGTGAAACATCCTCTCATATTATAGCGTTTGTCTTTTAAAGGAAACTGAATTCATTAGAAGGCCTGAATACAGTAGTGGGATTTTTCTCATCCCCCCACCATCAGCCCCCTGGGAGGACACCCTTTCAGTTGGCTCAACTAGACCCTCTGAGGTATAATTTGTGTTTGCAGTGTAAGCATCAATTAAGCGATGGCATCGCCTCCCTTGGCCTCTGTTTTGCCTTTGCAGGATGGAGCTGATGGCACTTACCCAGCTCTGCAAAGTGTATTTGAGGTCTAAACGTGGTGAATCTTGCACTTGCTGCCACAGCTTGGGAGCCAACAAGCGTTTCAGTAGAATACCTTGGGAATAGGGGGGCATGTTAAATTACTGGAATTATTAGGGATAAAAAGTGGCATTTGAGTCTGGTGTCAGAGCACAGTGTAGCACAGGACTGTATTTTTCCAGCAGGATGGCTGATTCCAGCACCTGCTAAAGGAGTATACCTTTTACAATGAATTGCATTCATTGCTAAGGGGTGGGGGGGAGCAAGAATTTTGCATTCCCTAGCTTGTCCTGGATGGAGAACACCACTGAGAGTCTCTTGCAACGTCCCTGTCACTGCCGCCAGCAAAACTGAAACATGTTTAATCTTGCTAAATGTAATCTTGTTGTAGAACAGGAAATTCTCTGCTGGTCAGAGAGGATATTAAGATGCCTGCTCTGAAAAGTGTTTGAAATTATCATCATTAATCTGGAAATGATTATTGCTTAGTTCAAGCTGAGTAACGTGAAAAATAAAGTTAACCTGAAGTGTATATGGTGAAAAGTAAATTGGATTTTTTAAAAAGCTCTCGTTTTCCTAATGGAAGATAAGATTAATAGCACAGCTCAGGAATTCAGAAAAAAAAAAAAAATAAAAGCACACAGTTCCAAAATTTTAAAGCAACTGGTGTTTAAGAAGCTCAGAAACCTCCCAGTCGTGGAGCTTTCTGTCTGGTGTGCTCCCAGCCCTTGCTTTGTGCAAAATCAGAGCTCTGTAAATTGTCTGAAGAGCCCCCCCAAGTCACTGATCACCCAGAAAAGAACTGTGGTTCATCACCCAGATGAAATAGTTCTTCCTTAAAGTGGCTTTTCTGAGTGTGGGTAAGGAGGATGTTCAAGGAGTAGTTAGGAATCCCTACCTGTGGGCCTGGGGCTTCCTCCAGAACCTGTCTGGAGGTTTCAGGGATGGATACAGCCTCCCTCACATTGATCTCTGCCCTGTGTGGGGCTATGGATGTGTCCTGTGCCTGAGCTACAGCTGCACTGCTGTTCTCACAGCGGGAGCTGCATAGACTCCTGTTTCGGAGCTGAGCCAGCATCTAGCAGATGGAGAAAGCCACATGATGAAAAGGAGGGCTTTGGGGGGAAGCTTTCTTCCATGTGTTTTGAGGAGAGAGATTTGAGATAATCTCTGATATTCTCCTCTTGCTGTCAGCCCTGTCTCAAGTTTGTTGCTGTGAACTCTCTCCCTGGTCTGTTTTTTTCCTCGCTTTCTCTCTGATTTGGATCTCGGATGGCTGTCTCCTGCTGACACCCACTGATCTCTGATAACACCACAGTCATAAATCCTGCCTTTCTCTTGCCTCCTTCCTCCCCTGTCTTGCATGGCCTGATGCCCATGTCCATGGGGCTGGCAAACTCTCATCCCCATGCGTGCCCCAGAGCCTGTGTTTGTACTGAGAGAAGGTTATTGTCGATGGGGTTTCACAACTTTTGATTTATTGTCTTTTGGCATTCATCACTCTTTTCTTTAAATTAAAACTCCCTCCAGATGGGGTCTGTGACACAGATTTATTGATCTGCAATAAAACCTCCCTCATAACCTGTACAGCTGCCCATTCATCTTTCAGTGAAGGAGGGATCATTTCTCTGTAGATGTCCCAAGAATGAGAGCGAGCTGCTAACTTTTTCCCTCTTTTACTTCTGCCTGTTTGATTTCCCCCACGTTTTCCATGCCTCATCTTGGGTAGTTTACAAAGCACTAGATGGTAACAACATAATCTCTGAGCTAGTCCTTATGCCCCTTCTATATTCGGCTGCCCAGGTGATGTGGTGGCAGAAAGGCCACCTGGAAAGGTCCCGAGGGATGGTATGAGCCATAGGAGTTTATTTTAGATACTGCAAGTCCTAATGAGGCTTCTGTCCCCGACTCTGATGGGAATGTGCAGAGGGAGGGTGTGATGGCAGAAGCTGTGGCTTCTCTGGTGGAAGAAACAGCTTTAATTAGATGCTGAAAGAAACTCCAGCAAGATAAGTTGTCTGGAAGCTCTAATGATCTCCTTGTTTGTCACTTCTCATATTCACTTGTGATTTTTTGCACAAATAGCTCAATTTCCTAACCTAGGAGAGACCCATCTGAAAACATTGTCTTCGGTGGTAATGTGATTTAGCTCCAGTTGTTGTGATTGTTTTTTTTTTTTTAGTAATGCGATCACACTTTCCAGAATGGTTTCAATCTCGGGATGGAGTTACTGGGAAGATTGGTTGTTCAGAGAATGTATCTAGAAGAACAATTGTATGTGTGCATGCTATCAAATATGATGTGGAAAGAGTGAGTTTCTGCAGTTTCAGGGCGATTGACAAAAACAAAGGAAGTGCCCAGAACAGACACTAAAGTCTAGACTTGTTCAACTAAACTCTTCTTGCAGAAGGATGAAAATGAAGTAGAAGGCCAGAATTTCAGTAACGTGAAGCCAAGCCCTCCACTCTGCATTTGTGATGTGCAGCCTGGTCCCTGGCGTGATAGCCCTGATACTTGACATCAACAGGAGTCGCACGGCGTCGCTCGCTCTTGGGAAGCAAATGGGATTAGGGAAGGATCAGTCTTTCTGACAAGTGAGATGGGGGGCGGGGGGGTGGTTAGGTGCCTCCCAGCACAATGCATGAAGCAGGATTATGGTGTGTCTGACTGAAATCACTTGATGCACTGAATGCACCTCAAGACGACTGACTACCTGTGTACGTCTGTCAGGTGTTGGCTGTGCATGTGAAGGGTGACTGTGGGTAACTGTGTTGACATCCACCAGGTCACAGTCATTCCCAAGAATGACTTTTCTGATGCTTTACTTAAACTCCAGAGATGGTCAGAGCTGAGCCAGCAGCTACTTTGAAGGACATGTGGGCAGGCGGAGCTGAAGGAGAAATGCACATGCAGGTGGAGAGGTGACTGGATGGATGAGTAGATGGGAAAGACCTGAGAGCTGCATGGGGGTGGGAGGTGGAGTGAGCAGTGCCCATGGGTAACTTGGAGAGAGTGCCAGCCTGGGTGGGGGCGACCAGGGAAGGATGGGCGAGCGTTGAGTCAGAAGGGAAGGCATCCTCATTTATCACCATAATCGGGAAGCCAGGCTGAGAAGGTTTTAATCACTGTGCACGGAGCTGGAATGCAGAGCAAGTTTATGGTTTACAGTGAGCGGACTGACACAGCTGATTGATGTCAAATATGTCATGATGTATATTGTAAAGCCAGGAGATTTAATGGTGTAACTCCATGGTAGTCTTGGAAGTGAGGCGCTGCAGAGCAGGGAGTGATGGATGGGCTCATTTACATGTAAAATTGCCGATGGCATTGACAGCGCTGGTATGCGGAGGGAAGATAAGAGGGAGACAGTGAGATTTGCTCTGACCCTGGTATTGAAATATTAAAATACAGCTGTAGGATCACCTGGACTTTGCAAACGGAGTGTCTGTCTGTGTGTGTTTGAGCATATATATACACTTGTGCTTACGGTTATAATTACGTGCACAGTATGTCTTTGCAAAGGAGACAGCTCCATGTAGTATTATCTGCTCTTGGCTCAGGCAAAAATAGTTTGTGCTACTCCTACGTCCTCGGGGAGATCAACTCCCAGCGAATCCAGTTATTGCTTAGCTTTGGAGGAGCCTTGGTCCCAGCACTGCAGAGCAGAGGCAGCTGCATTCATGCTGTAACTGGGCTCAGAAGAACTCTCTCCAGGCAAGCACAGGCTGCTAGCCCAGGGCTCAGCACGTCCCTCAGTACAGGGCTGGGTTTCCAGCTCCAATGCACCATTAACCCAGTTTTCAGCAAGCTCCTGTCGTCACCGCACCGTGTCAGGAGCAGGGCTGTGTAGCTGTTGCCTTTATAACTCAGGATCTCCCTTCTAATTTTGGTTGACTTAAGGGGAGGGTAGGGGGAAAATAAAAAGTAAAAGGAGAGTTTTGCCTGCTGCAGTGATCGAAAGTGAATGTGGCAGAGCAGAGAGCCTGGCCGAAATAAACTGTCAAAGGATGTTTTGTTTTCATTACGCTTGCTGCAAGCCCTTAAAATTCCTGTTTGCTCTCTGTAACGTGAGCCTCCATTCTTTTCTTTATCATAATGTCACTAAGATTCAGTGAGTGGCTCATAAGGAGCCCGGGCAAGGTCCTCATGAGAAGCCTGGGTGAAGGTCATTAGGAGAAGAGAGCCTTTTACTTCTGGGTGCCAATGTGCTTGCTGCTGGGAGCCTGGAAGGGATACAGGACTCCAAGAGGTCACAGACCCCCATTTCGGATGGTTTTATCAGGATTTAACTCTTCTTTGAAGCACTCCAGCTAAAAGTCTATCTGCTGTCCCTCAGCCCAGGCACTGTACCTGTCTCTGGTGCTAATGACTCCACCGAAGCTGATGGACTCACCCCCAGTTATCTCTTGTGAAAGTGTTGAGGGCTGAGAAGCAAGGGATGAGAAAATATCTCTGCAGATGCTCGAGGGAGGGATCTGGGAGCAGCCCAGGACTGGGATGGATGGGAAAGAGAAGGCTAGAGGAGACCCTTTCTCCCTAATGAGGGTTACTTACATGGCATTTACCTTCATCCACTTGGTCCCTGTCACCTTTGATCCCATCCCTCATTTCAGCCTACTTGACAGTCAGCGGAAGGGCCTAAATTGGGATGTTTTTCAAAGGCAGGTTGACTAAGCACCGCTTGAGCTGACCCTGATCTAAACGCTTAAGAGGCTTTGCAGGGGATTAAGTGACTGTATTTTAATCTTGCCTCCTTGGTGGGGATGTGTCGCAGGTCCCAGCGCTCTGCCCGGGGCTGCACATTCACTCCCTGTCCCCAGCTGCTGCTGCTCCCAGGACAGATGGACCAAGGGGAGTGGGACAAGGACAGTGTTTCCAGGAATTAACTTGAATTGCTCTTTCCTTAAATGAAAAGCCTACTATTAAAATCATCCTTGCAAAGGACTTTTTTTTTTTTTTTAATTTATGAGCTTCTCTGTCGTCTTTGGAGACAATGTATGAATTATAGAACAGCCGTATATCTGAGCCAGAGGTAGATGCAAAAGGTGCTCTCTTAGGGAGAGCAGTCCTGGGGGTGAGGGAAGAGAATTTAGGCTGTTTGACTTCTTGAGATCCTTTTGGTTCTGATCCCAAATCCTCGGAATATGGTGTGAATCCCATTTTCCGTGAACTCCCCCAGGTCCCAGAGAAGAGAGCCATTTCTGAGCAGCCATGGGGACTGCAGTACCAGTTCATGGAGCAGCCTCGCTCCAAAAGCTGCCAGCGGCAGATGCTCAGGAAAAAAAGTAATAGTTACACTGGAGTAATAAATTTCATCTGGGAAGCTGGTGGGGGCTGTGCAACCATTTATGCCAAACCCATCCTTACCCAGATGGGTTCCTGAGATAAAATAGAGGGCCTATCACGATTTGAAATGCCATCACCTGTGGGAGAACCAAAAGGGTCATCTCTGTCCCCTGGCTGGGTGTTTGCCAGGGTACCAGTCCAGCTCCTGTGGAATGGGGCGAGGAGGATGCCATGGAGCTGGTCCCTACCATGGGAACAGCAGCTCAACCTGAGCATGTTCACCCCTCCTTGTGGTTTGCTCAACCTCGTGACACGCCGTTTTGGCAGGTGGCCTTAAAGATGTCCCCGTCCTTCAGGGGCTGCTGCCCTCCAGCAGCATCTGGTGCCGGACAGGGTGGCTTTCCCCAGCATGCAGCCACCTCTCCCTTAGGAAGTGGCTTCCCAGCTTCATTTCGGCTGCCCCCTTTGCCCTCTGCCACGTCCCAGTGGCAGCCTGCCATCCCGTTATCCCTTAGCCATGAAGTCGAGGCTACTTTTTGTTTGTTTATTTTAATTATCATCTTTCTCCCTGGCTCGGTGCTCCCGCGAGGGAGACGCCGCCTGTGTTAATGGGATTACGCGTTCTGTTTGCTGATGTGGACGTGGCTGCCACTTCCTCTCCCTTTGAATTTCACCCAGATAATTGATTTCTGTCTCTTCCTTGGCACTTGCTTTCACGGCGCGGGGTGTTATTAGTCCCCTTTTGTTTCAGTGCCGAGCGACGAAGCCTTTACAAGGCAGCTTGAGCAAAAACAATTGTTGAGTCTCTCGCTCTCCTTATTAACTAACAGGGGATTGCGGGCGAACGGAGCCCTCGGAGAGACGTAGTGACACCAGTGATGGCTTGGGAGCAACCTGGCTCCTTCCCACCACAAGAGGCTGGATGGATTATCCAGGGCTCCATTGCTGGTCACCCACCTACATTGAGTCTGGCTGTTCATCCGTTGATCTCAAATGCTGGGAGCTGAGGGATCAGATCCTTCCTGGTTTTGCATCTGGGGAAGTGAGAGTGGGCTGGGATTGGTGGCACTGCTGTAGATTCCTCTTCTGCCATGCTTGGTCAGGGGATGATGACAGAAGGTTCTTCTGAAGCTGGTACATGCTGATGCAGGGAGACCAGCCTTTCCAGGCAAACAGGATGGTTTCAAAGGAGTACTTGAGCAGAACTAACAAATACAGGGGAATTTAAAGCGCTTTGCAAGCTTTTAAAGTATAATTGATTTATTTTTAAAGGGAAAAAAAGTTATTTTCTGGCTCAGAGGAAAAAATGAAGCATATCTCAATTTTTCTTTTCATTAGTAAGCAAAAAAAACAACCCACCACCCTTGAAATTTAAATATCATGTTGACTTGGGCCTCATTTTTTCTTGAGTTTAAATAATTTCAGAACTTTGGGTTGTGAATCTTTCAGGGCTTTTTCCTTCCCTTCTTCCCTTCAGTGGAAAGGGCAAAATTTTTATAGAGCAGGAACAGTTATTTTCTGCCCAACATTTTTCAGACTGCAGAGATTTCCAGAAGAACATCCTGTCTAATGTCACACAAGCACTCTGAGCACGGAGAAGAAATTCAGGAATAAAGAATAGCTCAGCTCCATGAAAATAAATACAAATGAGTCTTAACTAGTTCGGTTCCCCTTTCCTCTGGTGTCTGGGCAGAAGAAGGTTGTGCTCTCCCAAAACACAGTGACCTGGCTCCTCTCTCTTCCCTCTGGCTCTTGGCTTTGATTTTCTATTTGCATAATTTCTCAGCTTCTTTTCTCTTCCTATTGTCTTTTCTCTCTTGCCTTATTTTAATTTATTTTCTCTCACTGCCTATTTTCTGTTTGATTTCTGCTTTTTTCTTCTCTCTCTCACTCGAATGTGGCTGGCATGAATGAGTGATTTCTAGAAGTAATAAAATTGTTTAAGGAGGGGGGAAAAAAAAGAGCAACATCATTTTCTGTGCATCACTGTGTAAAATGTACAATAAGAAAGCAGAACCACACTAAATGAATTATGGTAAAAACCCCAAATTACCAACATGCCAAATACTATTAGCACTCAGATTTGTAGAAAGAATCTGTGTACTGTGGAAGCTTTTTGTATTTTTTTTTTCCCCTGCTCCCTTTGTAAAGCAAATTCCAGCCACTCATAGCAGCTGGTTTGGGTGCATTGAATGAATAACTGGTAAAAAGAAGAAAAGCAAGCCACGTTCCCCAGAAGCATTTTTCATGGTGTCAAGGTAGCAAGGTAATGTGTTACTTCTTGCAGGAACTTCAGATGTGTTCCTATATGTGAGCAAAAGTCTCATTTCCTTGGACAGGATTAATGATCACTTATTCCACTGGAGGAGGGAGATGGAAGAGAATCAAAACTAAGGGATGTGAGAAAGAGAAACTCTGTCTAGGAATTGATTTGCTGGCATGGACTAGCAGATCAGGCTTTAATAGGAGGGGCTTCCTACGGGACCAGGTGTCTTGTAGCATCCTCAAGGTCTGGGCTTTTATGGCTGGTGAGTTTGGAATCATTTGAGTGGCCCTGGCTAGCACTGGGAGAGGCCACCAGGACTCTTCATTTCAGTAGTCTAAACAGCTGAGCTAGAACTCCTTAGACAGGGAGGACATTTTTCTTCTCCAAAGCATGTTTTATTTTATTAATGGAAATTGCTCTTGTGATAATTACAGTTATTTTTACTTGTATGATTGAGCTGGGAAGGTTGACGAGTTCAGCCAGGAGATGAAAACATTCTGAGTTTGGCCAACAAACCCATGTTGTCAATGTTTGCCCCCTGGGTGAGTTCTCTGAAGAGCAGAAGGATAGAGCGTGGCTCCAGCTCTCTTTGGTCGAAGCTGCTCCATTTTACATGAATAAATATTTGTTGGGCCAGCAGAGATTTTATAGCCCATCATCTCGGGCACTCTGCCGGGATGGAGGAGACGTGTGTTCAGGTCCCTGTTCCAATGCCTATTTAATTATTTATCTGCAGCAGAATGGCTCAGAGGAGAGACTGAGAGAAGGAGCCAGAGGCCAAGTCTGTAGCCTGATAGCTGGGATATTTAGTTGCCAAGAGAGGCTGTGATTTTTTTTACTACTGCAGATGATTTTTTTTCAGTTTCAAGTGGGTTTTTTGCTCTAGGGCTGAGCTCAGAGGCTGCTCTGGGTTTTAGAGACTGCTTCTGACAAATGGGGCTGTTTTGGGCATGGTGGCAGGAGGCTGGTTGTATTCTCTATATGGAACTTTTCCATGGTCTGGGGAATGTGGTGGACCTTGAAAATGTCCATTTTTTTCCAAGGGTGAGAGAACTGTTTCCCTTCACATTATCTATTGGGCCTCTATGCTCTCCTGCCCCTCAGATGTCTTCCACCAGCTTCCCTTTTCCAAGGACAACTGCAAGCCATATAGTGTCTGCCCAGCCTCATGTTCCCCTGGTCTGCCAACAACACTGCTGAAGAGGACACGGTGCAGGGATCCTGGGGCATTTCTTTGAAGAGCTTTCTTCCTACCTGAGCTGCCACAAAGTTCAGCTGAGGTAGCTGTCAGGCCACAGGTGTTCTGGACTACAGGTCTGCAGAGGGTTTGCTTTATCCTACTTCTAGGCATTTGGCATAAAGTGACTTAATTAGTAGCTGAAACAAAATGAAAGGGGAAGTTATAGTCTAATAGACCTATGGCTTGCAGAGGTTTCTCCCCCCAGTGCTTTTCCAGTGGGCTAGGACTTTGGAGATGTTGTGTAGCTTGTAATGAAGACATGCTCTGAAGTCTGCATGTGTCCAGCAGTCAGACTCTCATCCTTTGCTATTAAGTGGGAAGAAAAAGGTCGCCCTCATTGACCTTCCCCTGGGCAGACCTTACACCAAAGGAAAGCTGAAGCTCCTTGACAGAGAGACTGTAAAGCAGATTAAATGATACAAAGCATTTGTCATTCCTTTGAGGCTCATTCATTACCAGTTTGTAAAATTATGCTGCTCCCCCCAAAAAATATCTGGGATACTTTTAAATAATTACAAAATCAAACTATTGACTTAACTTTAGCAAAGACTTTAGATTAGGTATCTGTTTATTAGACAGTGATTAATAAGAAATAAAGCATTAATTGTGCAGCTAGAAATGGAAGGTTCCAACCTTCATGAGACTTTGGATTTGGTAAATAAATGAAAATAATTTAAAGATGTAGTCCTAACCTAAATCTGAAGGATGTCTAATCTCAACTTTAGGTTGAATCCTACCCCTGCTTTGAGTGGAGGACTAAGTAGGTGATCTCCAGAAGGCTCTTCTGACATGAATGATAACCTTATGAAAGACACTCTTTGTGTCCTTGTCAGGTTGCTTGGGTTTTATCCTTCAGAGTCAGTGGAAGAAAGTTTAAGCTGAAAAGTTGATCTTTATTGTGAGCGTCCTTTGTGGTGGACTCCTGACTGACAGCGCTGAGATGGCCAAGGAGAGCTAGAGAAGCCTTCCAGCCAAGGCACAGGTACCCTTGACAGCTGTGCAGCCCCAGTGGTGCTGGTGCCTTCATCCAGTGACCTTCATCATGTTGCAGCACACCACAGATGTAGGGATGCACGTTCCTGCCGGGCTGCAGCTTCAGGAAGGCCATGTGTGTAGTGCCACGTTTTCTATGAAACAAAAATAAATTCCCTCTTCACATGGGTTTTTCAGACAGGTTGTCCTAATATATTAACTTCTGTCTGTGTTTTGAATACTCAATTTCACGGTGAAATGAGTTCTTAATAATATATTTACCACCTGGGAGAAATCTCCCAGCCATCTGGAAAGGAGTGGGGATTTAGTGCCTCCAAATGGAGATGGGGGTTTTATTTCTTTATTTTGCTGAGATTTTCCCCCTCCTTACCCCACAGAGGGGAGCCAGAGGAAGCTCTGGGTTTGAGCTGACCACTGCAGAAGGTTTGGGGGGCTTTTGTCCCATCCTTTACTGGTGTGGAGGTGTCAAGAAGCATGTGGAGGTTCTCTGCAGCTTTCCAAGCTGGAGACTGTGTTAAGGCAGCACAGGGACACGTGCTCTCTACCAGCCCCAGGCTGGGATGGCTTCTGTCCTGGCCACTGGGACAGAGGAAGAGGAATTTTGCTTGCAGATGCTGGCACAGCCTTGCTCTTTTGATGGAGATGTCAGTGATACATGGTCTGAATCCAGGCTGGTTTGTGTAACACATCTTTTGAACTCAGGGAAAATGGAAGTCAGATGCAAACCAAGCTATCCCTTGATTAGGTGGGGAAAATGGTAAATTCATCATCACTTGAAGTCTTTTAAGCAAGACTGATTGTGCAGCTAAAACCTGTCCATTGCATCAGCAAGAAGCTATCGGGGCTGATGGTGTTTGCCTGAGCGCAGGGGAATAATCCTGCTGTTTGCTACAGGGCTTACAGGTGAAATTGTGTGGCACGGCATCTCAGGCTGTCAGGTTTGATTGTCTCTTCTGGCCTTTGACACTGTGGATTGATGGAAACTCATCATGGCCTTTCTCTTGTGTCCTTACGTCGCTTCCCCGTGTGCTAAAGCCTCATCTTTTATATCGCTGGAGTATGAAATTCCCACATGCCTCGGGGGAGCTCAGTGCTCACCCAACATGTGTCCCTTGCAGGAGAGGAGGAATCTGGTGGGGCTTGAAAAGCACTCATCTTGTTTGCAAAAGTCGCAGGATTAGCATATCCTGATCCCCTGCTTCAGTACTCTGCACAGGTAGCTCTCAGGACCTTAAGTGAAACATTGTGCTGCGGGGCTTTGCTGACAAGTGTAGTGCCACCAAACCCACAAGATTGCTGGGGACATTGCACGTGTCATTGTGGGGGGGAGGCTCAGCAGACCTCCCATCTCCATATCTGTTGCAAATGTGCTGTGGAAACCTGTGGAACCTGCTGAATTTTAGCTGCCACTGTGTTCTTGTTGGGTGGTGGGGAAGCCCAGAACAAGGCTGTGAAGTGTCAGGGTGTGCAGGGTTAGCACACACCAGCTCTATAATCCCTGTTCTGTGTGCAAGCTGATGGGCTGTAGGTTGCCCTCCCTGGAGATGGAATAAATCTCTTTTGCACTTTTCCTGGGAAGGACAGCAGGTCTCAGCCTTTTCTGCTGCTCGCCTTACCCCATTGCAGGCTGGAAAAAGGTGGTGGTGTGGGGAAAAGGATTGAGGGTCCTCTTTGATGTTGAGAGCTGTAAGGGTTTGTTTGTCCATACCATTTATCCCATTTTATTTCATCCGTGCGTGTTAGGGGATGCCTCTGGCAATGCACCCCTCTGAACTGCGTGGTCTCTACTCGTGGTTGCTCCTGAAATATGTATGGAGGGGAAAGGAAACAGGGAGCCCTGTTAGGAGCTGCATTTTACAACAGGTTGCACCAAACCCCTGGATTTTATCTCTCCTTGAACTTGAAGTTGGCAATAATTGAAGACCAGATTTTGCAGCTGCTGTTCTGACATGATATTGCTGCTGGGTGTTATGAAAACCACTAGAGCTAGAAACCAGTGCTATATACTCTTCTTGGAGCTTTAGCTTTCAAACATATGAAGCATCAATCTCTAGCTAGCGGCTCATGAGCTATCAGCTCCTACCATCAAGTGGAAAAGAGTATTTCAAAAGTGCTTAGTTACTGGAACAGTACAAATGCTTTCTGGACCAGTAAACACTTCCATGTATCGGTCCTGGACCATGATTAGGAAGATAAAAATCTGGTCTCTGAGAAAATACACTGCCTGGCTGCGCCTATTGCAGACATGTCAAAATAAACAGGGGGATGAGGAAGGATGCAGGGCCTCTGGCATCAGTTAGCTCATCTTACAGGGCTGCTTCCAGGTCTTTTGGGGCACGTTGATTTTATTTTTATCTTCCCTAAGTGCCAAATAAGTCATTTTCCCTTTTTAATACAAAATACTTGGTCTTGCATCTATGAATAGGCTGATTCCAGAATCGTCATCGTAAGGATTTATTTTCAGGGCTGAGGGTCATTCCATCTATATGTGAAATCTGTAGAGGCACGGATGATCTTTGGAGTGTGGGGGGGTGTCAGACACACTCTTAGGTCTATCTGGAAAATGTAGAAAGTTTATTGCTTCCTATTTAATGGTGTCAGCACCATAACTGGGCTGTGTCAATTGATGGAGTGAGCATGATCCATGTGCTCGAGTGAAAAGGCAGCATCAGTGGGGCTTGAGCTCTGTCTGCCCAGCTTCCAAAATCCACCTGCAGCTCAGCAGGAGACCAACGGCGTGGGGCTGAATTTGGCAGAAGGAGTAAGAGGAACTCCTCTGGGAACCCCTTTCTTACCAACAACTTGGGATCCACAGGCAGATCATCCCAACCTTGCCCCTAAAATGACCCTCCCCAGTCAGCAGCACCGTGGGGGTTGAATGTCCACGTGTGACATCACCGTGTGTTCGCTTGAGTTATCTCCAAATGATGTCAAAGGTCGGGATGTTTTAAATTGAAATCATCTCCATTCACAGTCCATTTTCCATAAGCCCTTTTACTGGTGATGTGACATGATATCAATAACAATGAGGTTCCTCGCTGCCTGCTATAGTTGTTTATGGAAAGAAGTTTCAGAAAACATATTATTATAGAGAATAATGGATGGGCTGTAGGGAGACAAGGAAATAATTGCATTGAGGGGGCTTGAAAACATCATAAAGCCAAGAATGGAGTTTGGTTGGACTCTTGTGTCGCAAGGTCCCTAGGACTAAACTAATTCTCCATAAATCTGTACGGCCCATTTAGGCTTACGGGTTTTCTTTTCTTCTCTACTAGATATATTTTTTTTTTTCCCCTCCTCTTTTCTTTTGAAGAAACACCACAGAGGAAATAGAAATGAATAAAAACCACCCAGTACACAATTATGGTGATTAATTATCTATTTGTATTTTGTTAGCACCTCTGAATTCTCTGTCAGGGGGCTGAGAATCATCCAAGCACAGAATATTAAAAATAACATGTCCTTTTTCTAAGGATCTCGAAGCTTTGTTTAAATTAAAAAAAACAAAAAAAGGAAAACAAAAAGAAAAATAAAAACAACTGAAGAACTAGAAAAAAAGAGAAAAGGTTCAGCTATGGAGCTGCCATACAGATCAGAAATGTTTCCAGTGCTCTGGCTGCTGAAACCACCCACCTTTTGCTCTGATTTGAGTTTTTGTTGCTGCTGGGAAGAGCTGAAGCTGTTAGAGCAGTTAATTTATAAGCAGAGTCTGTTTGAAGTAGGGTTTAAAAAAGAAGTCTCTTGCTCTTTCAGGTGCCGTGGTAGGAGGGTGATGAGAGGGCAGGATGAGACCTTCAGTGTGCCAGGGCTGCTTTTAGGGGTCTGTAAGGTCCATTCATTCCATGAAGTTGGAAAGAGTTGGGCATCTCGGTCCTTCCCAGAGGTGCCACCCATGGTGGGAACCACATTCTCCACCCTAAGAACCATAGGGGACAGCAAACATCTTCCTGAAGTTGGCCTGGATGTTTTCCCTCCGGCCGTCCTCCCGCTGGAAATTTCAGTTTGGTGAATCACAAAAGACCCATTGACCAGCCATTTGACAGAGAAATTTTCCCTCTGTTTTCCAGTCAATCATTTCCCTCTCCAACCCGGCCCTGTCATTTTCTCTTTGCATTACATCAGCGTGGGGAGAAATTCAGAAAAATCAGGACTTTGACCAGTTCTTTCAGAGGTTGGATGAAAGGCCCTTGTTTGCCTCAGGGAGGGGATGGTTGGTTATTCAGATTTTCAGGGTCTGGGAATAAAATACCCAGCCTGAGAGCATGGTGTTAGAATTATCATAGGATTAAATGGGTGGGAGCTGGTGGTTCCATTTCCATGGGCTTCCTGGGGTCAAACTCAGGAAGAATGGTACATTTATATTCCCTGGCCGTGCTGCTTGCGTCATATTTCAGCCCTGTTTTTTCCACCTTGGTGGGTTTTTACTTCTTGCATTAGTGCCACAGGGACTCGTGCTGCTTTTGCTTCATGGGAGCTGCTGAAACCTGCTCTGGCTTTTGGGAGGGGGTCTGCACACCTACCTTGCTCCGAAGGGTTCCCGCTGGTGGGAATCGCTCACGCGCTCACATAACCTAATGCTGCCTGAATAATGGCTTTTGAAATTATTTTTCACAGCTTAGTTGGTGGCCAGAGCAAAGAAATAACATTGACTTGGGGTCACCTCAGAGAAAAGTGAGGAGGGTGGTGGTTGTTTTGGGTTGGGTTTTTTTTTTCCGTGGCGTAAAAACCAGTGTTTCTGTCAAATCATAATGAAACAGTTTATGCAAACCTGAAAATAAACCCATATGGTTCACTTACGTAGCCTTTTTTAACCTTTATATAAATGTCAATTTTTTGGAATGACAACGACATTTCAAGTGAGAGATTGAAATGTAACACACAAGAAACATCACCACGAGATGTTTTGACTTCTCCTTCAGCTCCCTCCTCTCCCCGTTCTATTTATTTTCTGCGAAAACTGTTCGCTAAACCTGACTTGAATCCACAGATAGTTTCGGTGCCTGAAAATGACATTTTTCTAGCAAACAGGCTGTCAGTCGAAAACAACCGAAAAAGAATAAATCCTGTGGGCCTTGCTCACCCCTCGGTGCCAGCCCCAGCCCTGTGTGGTTTTTTTTCAGCACCTCTTCTTGCTCAAAAGCATTTGGGCTGGGAAAATCCTGTCTGAGGGGCACCAGGGTCTTTTGACCCCTTTCTGGCAGGCCGGCCTTTTGCTTTTCTTTCTCTGCAGCCCCCAAATTCTGCATTTCTGACCAAATCCTGCCTTCAGGCGGCTCTCTGTGAGTTTGGAGGAGAGCATTTTGGGGCTGGGTCACCATCCTGGCTGATGCAATGCATCGACCGGGCTGCTGTGCGATGGAAAACAAGATGCAAAGCCAAAGAGCGCAGTGTATTTATCGCGTCTGGGTGGCACCACAGCAGAGCTTGGCGTTGGCATCGCTATCTCCCCGGGCATTAACAGGGGCGCGGGTCAGCCAAGTGACACCCGCAGCCCTCCGCCAGACGAGGCGGGAGCAGGAGCAAGATGCCGGCTGTGACTCAGGAGAGCGATGAAGTGCAAACCTGGAGTACTTAATCAGTCAGGGTATTGCTTAACTGCTGGCTTACACATCAGTCCGTGCCCACGTGCTTTCCTGACTCACAGTCTAGGAGGGGGAAAAAAGCTGCTCCTCGGCGTCTCCATCCAAAGCATCCTCCTGCACCCCCTTTTCTTTTTCTTGCTGCCAACCGTGTTGTGAAATTAAAGCTTCTCTTTGCTTTCAGTCATTGCAAGAAGGAGATAAATCAAGTATTTGCAGTGCTGCTCTGCTTCTGGTTCAGCCCAAACAGCTCACGATTTTGCTGCCAACCTGGGGAATTTTCTGGTGTGGGAGGGTCCCGGGGGTGTGAGGAATGGAAGGGACTATTTTCTAGGGATTGTAGTGATAGGATGAGTGGTAACAGTTTTTAACTGAAAGAGGGTAGATTTACCTTAGATACTAGGAGGAAATTCTTGGCTTTGAGGGTGGTAAGACAAGACACCAGTACAGGTTGCCTAGGGAAGCTGTGGATGCTCCATCCCTGGAAGTGTTCAAGGTCAGGTTGGATGAAGCTCTGAGCAAACTGGTCTGGTGGGAGGCTGTCCCTGCTCATGGTGGGTGTGTTGGAACCCAGTGATCCCTTCCAACCCAAACCGGTCTGTGATTCTGTGATGCCTCAGTTCCTCGCTGCTGTACAGGCTGGTAACACAGGGCAGGGTAAAAAATCCACGTCTGGTGCAAGCTCTCAACTTTATTTACAGCAGGGAAAATTAATGGGAGTCAGCTTTCAAAAGTAGATTATTTCATTATCATCATAATTGGTACTTATAATTAGGTGTTACTCTGGCGTGTGATGTGCCCTGAGCGCTTTGGCTGCAAAGTGCAGGAGCAAAAAGGAAAGGCTATTTTAAAAAATTACTATTATTTTTTATTAATTGTGACTGCTGTTTATTTAGTTGGATATTTATGCCCTTGCTGTTTCAGTCAAGTAACCTCAGCTTGTTCCCCTGTGCAGCAGGCAGATGGTAGGGCTTTGCCTGGCCTGGCTCTGGTTCAGGTCTGGCTCAGCCGCCTGCCCTTCAGTCGGTCGTGCCTCCGTTTGCCCAGAGCAAACTGGGAATACCTGTGCCCAGCCTGGCATCACAGGAAAACTCACTGGGGATGTTATTGAAGTGCTGCAGAGCCTTAGGTGGGGATTTGATGAGGCATCGCTGCTTTTCCCAGCGGGGACAGGTGAGGGGGAACCCTGGCACCGCTGTGAGTCTGGCCATCATGCTTAGAAGACAGAAGCCTCTTGTCAAAGCCAAATCACCCTGGAAAACACACAGATATTTGCAGGCTGCCCGCTCCGAGGCAGGCAAAGGGCCTTCTTTGTGGCGTGTCAGCCTTTCCAGTGCTGAAACAATAAATGGCCTTATCCTCGTTAGCTGACGCAACCTAACAAAGCGCCATTGATTTGGGAGTAGGTGCTTCAGCAGCCACAGGGATGGGAGGGACGGGGCTGGTGACCCCACGGCTTTTCCAGCCGCCCGCGTACACGTGGTTGGCTTTTAATGAGCGCCTTGGGCTGCGAAGTGGGTCAGAGCTTTCATCCTGGCCTCCCCCCACCCCAAACCACCTCCTCTGCAGCAGAGACCCGGGGAACTCGCCACACGGTGGCATGAGCCGCTGCATCCCGGGGCTGGCCCTGGCTGCGGGCGGAGATGGGGACAGTGGTGCTGGGAGGGGGTCCTGCTGAGACCTGGAGCTGTAACCTGCTGAGGCGGCTCCCCACGGGTCCCTGAGCTCCGTGCAAATGGCAGTCGCGTTGCGCTTTGAAGCCTGAAACCTTGAGCACTTCAAACAGGCAGAGGACAGGCAGATGATGTACGAGAAATTAATACCTAACGGAGCTAAAAATTGTTCTCAATGTCGCCCTGACTCCCCTGCCCAGCTGAGCTCTATTTACTTTCATCCCATCCAGAGCATTTAGCACAAAGAGACCCCTTACACCCTTAATTTTCTAAAACACAAAGCCTCCCATTTCACTGCATCCAGCTGAAACATTCCCCTTTTCTCTCTCATTTTCCGGCTCTCTTTTGAAACCCTCTTCTCCCTTGCTGCAGCCTCTCAGGGGAGAGGAACAGAAAGCAGCAAAGTTTGGAAAGGAGAGCAGGTCGGTAACCCTTTTGTGACCGGTTTGGTGCAGCTAGAATCATCCTCCACCCCACCCTGGGCATCGGTGCTTTGCGTAAGCAAAGACCTGCTGGCACAACAGGCACGTTTAGCACCGGTCAGCGCACGGCTGAGGATTTGTAACTGGAAATCGGGATGCTTGAAATCTCATTTCTGTCACAGTGGGGGGAAGGCAGGCGAGAGCTGCCTCTCTGCCACGGCACAGAGCAGAGCATCGCGGCAGAGCTCTCCGTGAGGGGAGGGAGGATGATTTCAACATCAGGCTGCCAGCCCAAGCCCCAGACATAGCCGAGTTGAGCTTTGCCCTGGGCTCTCGGTGGCATGGTGCTTGCCCGGCTCTGGGGTTTACACCCTGTCTGCTCAGCAGAGGAAGGGGGATAAGTTCAGGGAGGATTGCTGCACACTGGGTGGGAATGGTGTGGGCTGGAGTGAGCCTGGCATTTCATACCCTACCCCTGCGTGGACAGGGTGTGCCTGCGATTATCAGGGCTGGGTTGAAATGAAAGAAAAAAGTCCCCAAAAATCCAAAACAGAAATCAAGGGATATTTCAAAATATCCCCAAGCAGATTTTCCCAGGCTGATTTGCCATCCTTCATTTCTGGGCTGGTGCAAGAACACCAAAAGGAAAAAAAACCCTTCTTGAATGTTGACAGGTTAGAGCTGGGTGTTTGTGAGTGGGTACCCCTGTGACTAGGTATGTGATAAATGGGCTGTCTGCAACCAACCTCTGGTATTGGCTTCAAGAGGTGCTGGGGAACCTCTTGTCAAGGTATCAGGTCCCCAGACTGTGATCCCTGGGAGAACTGCATCCCATCAGGCTGGGATTTCAACTTCTAAGGCTCCTGGGTTTGGCCTGCCTTGTGAAACAGGGAAGGGTGGGTTCACATGTGCCTTGCCAACTTCCTGGCATCCAGCTTTGCCCGGGGCTTTTGATTGCTGCAATTTTATTAGTGCCAATCTAAGAGGTGTGTGGGTGCGTGGTACGTGTGTGCTGTTCCCCCTTCCCTGGTGCCACAGAGCCCAGCAGCTGCTGCTGCAAATGGTACTTGGACTGGGGGTGCTGCCTTGAATGAGGACCTCAGCTCTGTAGCTGCAAGAAGCATGCAGGAGTTGCACCCAGAAGGCGGGAAGTTGTCACTGGTGCGACTCCTGTGTGCTCTGGGCCTCTGTGTGCCATATGGGGTACACCACAGGACATTTGGGTCCCAAGCGTGTTCCAAGAGCACAAGAGCAGAGTCACAGGGTATGCAGGACATGGCTCTGTGGGATGGTGCCTACTCATGGAGCTGTTTTTCTGAGGTTTTAACCTATTGTTGCTTATTATCTGCTCCTGAAGAACCCCTATCAGCAATACTGTATGTCCTCCTGGATATGAGCTGGGATGTATTGCTGACTTGCCTTCCCCAGCCTCCGCAGGGACAGCTTAATCTGACCCCAAGGGTGTCTTTAAGCAAGATCATGGCCCTGGCTCTGGCATCCAGAGCAAGGCAGCACTGAGCCTGACATCTGTCAGCCATTGCAGGTCCATATTTCCCTGTGAGACAGCAGGAGCAGTGGCTCGTGAGCCATGCCCGCCAAGCTGGGACGTCTTCCATCGCCGGGGGGCCTGATCCTCAGCTGGTGTAAGCTGGCAGCGTGTCACCCAGCAAATGGGCCAGCTGCTCGGCCAGTGGCTGCTGATGCCCATCCTCCAGCAGCCAAGCCCGCTGGCCCGCTTTGCAGCTGAGGGCCAGTCTGAATTGCTCTCCTCTCTCTCCCTCCCACTCTTTTCCTCACTTCTCCCTTTTAATTCTCTGCCCGTCTGCTCATCCCTTTCCCCTTCTGTTCATCCCTCTCTATTCTTGAGCCATCCTTCTTTTTCTCTGTGAAGGGGAGGAAGGCAGAGGGAAGAAGTGTTCCAACTCAGTAGGTTTTTTTCCAATAACCTTCCCTAAAATCTCACCAGGTTACATTATGCTCTAATAGACTTTAAGCCAATCTGCCTAATGCTACTGCAAAGGTCAATTAAATTCACCCTAAAAAATTTACTCCTGGCTCATTATACATTTGGAAAATGAATTAGAAGCACAAGCTGCCCTAGAGGTTTCTGATATTTTCCTAATGAACATATCTCTTAATGGCAGAAAAAGAAAGAAAACCACCACCAAAAAAGAAAAATCCACCCAAACCAACTTTAAAGTCAGGTTTTGCTGGTCCATTGGAAGGATCAGTGTAGAGCTGAGCATCTCCTGCTAGAATCATAGATTGATTGGGGTGGCAAGGGACCTTTCAAGGTCACCTGGTTCAACCTCCCCGCAGGGAGCAGGGACATCTGCAACTAGAGCAGGGTGCTCAGAGCCCCACCCAGCCTCACCTAGGAATGGTTCCAGGGATGGGCATCAACCAGCTCTCTGGGCAGCCTCGGCCAGGCTCTCACCATCACAGTACAAAAGTTTCTTCCTTATATCTCATCTAAAGCGCCCCTGTTTTAATTTCAAAGCATCACCCTTTGTCCTGCAGCGAAGGTGAGGGGGAGGGATGGGCACTGCGATGTCTCGACGAGGCTATTTACACCCAACAGAGGAATTTAACTCAGACTCTTACCCAAGAGCTTTGACCTTGTGTCCGTGCCAGGCCCTGTTTACCAGGTGCTGTGGGCGACTTGGCTTTGTGCTCCCCACAGGGCAGCATTGACACTGATTTACTCACTCTGCCACTTCTTGGCACGCTTGTGACCTCGTGGCACCTTCCCGGCGTGCTCAGTGCCCACCGTGGAATAATTACAGCGGCAGCGTGCGTGCCTGTGGGGACTCGCTGGCTGCCCGCAGGCAGAAGAGGAGGCAAAATTAATCAAGTGAATGATTAATTGCAAATTGTGACCCAGGTTGCTGTAAGTGACAAGTTTGGAGGGGTTTTCAGGCTGAAGATGCTTGATGTGAAATGCCTGTGAGGAGCCCAAGAGGTTTTTTTTGTTTTGGTTTGGGTTTTTTTTTCTTGAGAGAGTAGTTGAGAGGGCTCTTTAAAGCCCTGTACCTTTGAGCACTTGGAGTCACTTAGGGCTCATCAGATTTTCATCCTCTTCTCTCATGTGTAGATCCAGCCAGGTGCAGGACAGAAATAAATGCCAGTATGCTCACTAGTCCTTTGAGCACCCAGCTGTGGTGGCATGAGCAAGTGCTACCCACAGAGCTCAGGTCCACGCTGATTTGGAACCAGCATCAGTATTGCCAAGGTTTGTGCAAATTCTGAACTGGGTTTTGGACTTTGAATTGGGTTTGGGATTTTGAATTTCCTGCTCTGGAAATGGAGTTTTGCCATGGGGAGAAAAGGGGTTGGCTGGCATCTCCAAAAGGTTTGCTAAGTGAGAATATAAACTATTAAGAACCAGTAAAGTGACTGGAAGTGAAATGAAGTAAATCACAGCCAATGAACACACAAGTGAGTTTTGTCAAAATGGATGTGCTCCCATGGGAAGTTTAAATTCCAACAAAAGAGCACTTCTGATCAAAGATCCCCCATTCTTTAGTGGCCTGGGGTGGTTGAACATCCCTTAGGACTGAACGTGTACCTTCCAGTGGTGCAGAGATGCCACCACTGATAGTCTGAGTTTCACCACACCAGTCTTAGTCGCTTAAATTGGAGGTGACAGGTCTAACCTGGTCTTGTCCCAGTGAGGACAGTTGATCCCCTCCTGAAGCGAGTGACAGAAGGATGTGGGATCCATGGACACCATCTCTCTTCTCTTGGCTGGATGGGAAGCTTGGTCTAGCTACCGTGATCTGAATCAGGCTGCAACTCCAGCCTGAGCTGCTGCCTTTTTCCAGCAAGCTGCTGGGAGTTTTCATGCAGAGAGTTGTGGGGTTTTTGTTGGCACAGGGGTAAAGCTGCAGGGAAACTAAGAGACTGGGCACAACTCCCTTCAGTTTGTCTTTAATTACAGCTAGGGAAGAGGTGGTAATTGCAACACACCCTTGCCTAGCAAAGATCCTCAGGTGAAATCAGCGCTGGGAAATATGCATACTAATCAGGAGCGTGGTTTTTGCCAGGGTTGCTGTTGTGGTGGTTGGGATTGAGCGGAGCGAGGCTGCCCAGATGGCAGACAGGACCGTGGCTGGCAGAGGAGGCTTTGCTGGGCTGGGACAGGGAAAGCTGTTCTCTCCCTCTTGCTACGGGTATTAGGCGGGAGCTGGGGACAGCGGTATGGTGCTTGCAATGTCAATTATTAGCGTGTTTAGTAAATTACCTACTAAATTGGCCCTTAAAATTTCCAACTGCGTGTCCTCTCTTGCACTCCAAGCCTGCAGCTGAGTTGTTTACACTCTTTCAGCAGGGAAGATGGATCAGCTCTGTCTCAGCTTCTGGATGTCTTGCAGAGAGGAGCCTGAGCTGATCCCGCACCCCGCTGTCGGGCTGGGAGATGGAGGGAGGCTCGTGCCCACAAGAGCAGGAGCCCTCACCTTGGCCCAAGTTAAAACCAAAAGAGCCGTGACGGGGAAGGACTTTGCCCAGGAGCCCACGTGTCCCTGCCATCCGCATGCAGCCGCGGGTTCCCAGCAGGTTCACCGCTGCTTGTGCGTGTGAGAGCATCTCCCGTGGTTCTCCTGATTGCCTTCCCTCCATGTGCTTTCGCTGGGAGAGGGCTGTGCTTGGTGGGGTGAGGAACCGCTGGCACGGGAGGGATGCTTTTGTCCTCCTTTTCTCATCACAGCAGGCTGGGGGAGTGACTAGTAAAACAGCCAGGCAGGTTTGCTTGGCAGTGAAGCTGGTCCCGTGCACTCTTTGGGCTAAAGGAACTTGGGGTCTGCCCTAGGGACTTGCCCTTTGGAGTTGGGAGAGCACAGAGGAAGATCTGGGTTTGGTTGGGACTGGTCCCAGGCCAGAGACCCTTCCTCCCCCATCTCCTCCATTCATTTGGCTGGGATGCACTCAGTCTTTTTTCCATTGCAAGGCATATTTTCCCTTCTGTGCATTTCCAGCTCTCCTTCTGCCTTTTCATGTGCACAGTAAAGGTCAGCCCATATTTGGAACATGTTTTAAATTTGCACAGAGAGCAGGGGGCAGGAGGAGAGGGGATGGTAGTGCTGAAACAGCTCCAGCCCTTGCAGAGGGAGGTTTGCTGCTTTATTTTGCTCTTTCTATGGATGGATGGGCTACAGGACCTCCCTGAGGCCCCCAGGTCCATCTGGAACCTGAGCAAATCACCTTTTCTTAGCAAGAATCCCAAGAGCACAGAGTGGATCAATTTGTAACCACACCAGCCTCAGTTCTTGGGGCTTCATCAGCCTTGTCCTTCCTCTCTCCCCAAGGAAGATCTCACCTCTGCCAGCCCGCTGCTGTCAGCCGAACCCTCCTCCGTGCCCCGCTGCGCCGGGCAGCCGGCGTCCCACCCACTCCCCCTTCCCGCTGCCACATCCTGCATCCCTTGCACTTTTCCCGGGAGCGCAGGCTGGCAGGCCCAGCGCCGTGCCCCCTCTAGTCCCCACGTCAGCCCCTTACCTTGCCTGTCAGCCGCCGTCTCCTCTCGACGGGACCTGATGCCGCTTCGTTTCTGTTTTAATTTCGCTGCGGTTTCGCGACAGCCACCGCTAGGTCAGGAGTTACAGAAAGGTTATTGGTGAGTGATGGGTATTGACATCCTTAACAGTGCCCTGACCCCATCAGTCTCGCTCTGTTCTTCTTTTTCCTTACACTTGCCCTGGATTTTTTTTTTTAATTGGCCTTTTTCATGCATAAAAAGCTTGCTTCATCAGATTTTTACCCAGAGCCACCGCCGGCGAAGCAGGGAGGGAAGCATGGCTTCGCCCTGGCTGATGATAGCATTGAGGGAGGCTTTCATCACCTGATTATTTTGCTATCCCTGAAATGCCATATGCTCCTTTTCTCCTAACTTCCCCCCCTCCTTGTTTCCCTCACCTGCCATCTTTTCCCAGCACCCAGTGTGGTCTTGCTTGTACCTATGGCTGTGGTAGCACTGGGAGGGTCTTGTGGACCCCCAGCTACACTCATGCAGGGGCCAGGTTGGGGGTTGAGGGCTCAGCATCAGCAATAAGCTCGTCCCTTGTTCCCAGCTCCTTGCCTTGTGGCTGCCTCCTTCAAACAACTACTCTGTGAGGTGCAGAGCTTACCCAGCAATGTGCACTGGGGTGGGAAGCCCCAGCACGGCAGTTCAGGTGCAGCCTGTGATGCTTGGGAGGAGTTGAGGAGGAGGCAGAATTTCTACCCAGTAATTAAAAATAATAATTAATAAATGTTAAAATCCTTATTTAATAGGTGTTGATGATACATCCTTGTGGTTTCCCTGAGTTGAGTTGTGGTGCAGAACCCAGTTCAGTGGGGTCCTCTCCATGGTGCACCTCATAGGCCACCTCAGCACCAGGGCCATGGTGAACGATGGCAGATACAGGCCAGCAGCTCCCAGGCCTGTCTCCCATCATTCCTTCCTCTGGAAGGATACAAAGCTCAGCATGGGCTATTTGGAAATAGGGCAAGCTCATTTTAAGCTCGTCCTATCTCCCCGCTACGAAGCTTCTGTGGCCTAGCAAGGCTGGGTTTGCCTCCCTCCTGGAGCCTGTCCACACCCCTGCTCCCTTTCCCAGCGCTCTGTGTCCCTGGATCCCGCGATAAGCTGGCCTGACGTTATCAGATGCCTCAGCACTAAAACTCTCAGCACATGAACTTCTCTTTTTTTTTTTTTTTTTTTTTTCCCTTGCTTTATTGTAGCATCCATAAAAGTGGCTGGGAAAAAACTGCTGAAGCAGTAACCCTGCTTGGTTTTAAAGGCAGCTGCAAATCAGCCCCACTCTCTGGTGCGATCCTGAGCTGTTTTTACGAGCTCTAATTAAACAGGAGCTGCCCTGTGGTCTGCCTTCCACCCAGCCTGTCTGAGGGATGGGGATTTAACTGCCGGGGTTACGGTTCTGCATCCGTGGGCTTTGGTCCCTTCTGGAAATGAGCTGCAGTAGGATGGTGAGAAGGGATTAAGGTGAACGGAAACAGCCCGTGCAAAGCTGTACATCACACGTGCCTTTCTGCAAGGGGCTCTGCTGAAAAAGGGAGGTTGGGGACCGAGTCAACCCATTTTAGGGTTGGAGAAGGAGCATCTAAAGCTGTTTCCTGATGCTGAGAAATGGGAACAGGCATTAAATATAGGAAATACTCATAGTGGAGTGGCAGGGTTCTGGAGGCTCCTGGGTACTGCTGTGTGTAAGCTATGAGGGCAGAGTGTTTTATCAATAGCTTCAGGCTGCCTTGAGCTGAGGGGCTCCTCAGAGAGGCAGAGGCACAGGTTGTCCATTTGCTTCTCTTCCCATTGGAGAAGGTCAAGGTTTGCTTCCCCTGACCTTTCTTTGTAGTGGCAGGAGGTGCAGCTCAGTCCCTCTGCCCCAGGGGCTGAGCAGGAGGGAGAAAAGCAGTTATGAGAGATGCATCACAGAGGGGAAACTCTGGCAACTGGTACTTGACGATTTATTCAAACCCTTGAGTCTTTCCAAGAAAGCAATTTCTTTGATATTTCTCTTGGCATTTGAAAGGGGGAAAGGTAGTATTTCCCAAGTACACTCACTGTTTTCATCTTTCCCCTCCCTGAAATGATCTTGTTTTCTTGCTCTGCAAAAGTCAGCTGCGTCTTGCAACCCGTAAACAGGGTGTGGAGGGAGGTGGGGAGGAGAAGCAGTGCCTGGGAGGGTTGGAACGTGGGGAAGGCAGCATGAAGACCTCGTCATCATGTTTGCATGAGCAGGAGCATCTGTAGTGGTGTTCATAAGGACACTGGGGAGTCTCAATGCATGTCTTGGCAAGAGAAGATCCTTCGGGATAACTCTGTGCACTCGACACTGGGCTCCCACAGACGTGACATCCAACAACAACAGTGAAATACCAGCAGCATCATGTCTGGGCTTAAATCTTTACTCAGTCTCCATTTTTCTTTCTTTAAACGCTTACAGAATAAATGGAATTTATAATCAGAAACCATAAAATCTCTGATTTATGGTTCATCTTGATGACAATATTTAATAACTCGTGTATATTTTATTACATCTTTTTAATGCCCTGTTGTGGAATTTTACTTAGGCATTTTGCCCTCTATATCAACCTGTCGCTGCACAGATGGGCTGACTTTGCTTTGGGCTGGTGATGGAGCCAAGCACGCTCCGGGCTGGGCGCTGCCCAGGGCTGCTGTCAGTCCATCCAGACACGCTCCGAAAGCCAGGCTGGACATCCAGCCATGATCCAGCTTTGTCCAAGAGCAGCTCCCCAAACTGCAGATCTGATGCTTTTCCCTACCCAGGCAGCTCCTTTCCAACATTCCCAGCCAAATTTTGGTGCAGGTGGGGAGAGAAATTCAACTGTAGGGCCTCTTTTCCCTTCTCAAGGACTTTTTGCTTGGAAACGCGTATCTATTTAGGTTATTGCTCGAGTGCATTCTCCTCTGGAGAGCACTCCCTGCCTTTCTGGGACCATTAGTGCAAATTAGCTGATGCATCCTATCAGCCCCCAGCCTGCTGCACCCAGGGTACCAATCCTCTTCTCAGCGCTTGCATGAGGAGGGGAAGCTCACAGTACCATAGCTACAGGTCTGGCTGTGTTGAAAAGCAGCAGCTCCCTCCATCCATCCTTCCCTCCCTCCCTCCCAGCTGGCTTTTCTAACCAGCTGCTGGATACGGACAAAGCGAGAGGGGGATGGAGAGGATGGGCAGCATCTCAGGGTGGAAAGTGGATGTGAGAGTGTGTCACATGCTGCTCTGGGTACCTGCAGCTTGTTTTGCACATAAAGCCTGTGCTGGTGTGGGGACAGGTCATGCACTATCCATCTGCAGTGGCTCTGGAGGTGGGACCATGGGCTCGGGTCCACATCAACGTGGTCAGTCAGCCAGGAGGGTGTGATAACATCCACATTCCTCCTGACCATGGTCCAGCGGGTTGATTTTCTTGCTCCTCAGGAAGGATGATGCCACAGCCATAGTGCACTGCCCAGGCGAGCCGGGGTGCGGGGCTGGGGTAGGAGCAATAGCTGTGAGCAGGCTGTGTCCAGAGCTGGAAGGCACCCCGAGGAACCTGTTCATGGCGTCTGTGCGATGCTGGCTCTGCAGACAGTTGCTGCCCATCCATCCGGCGCCTCTCCCCGCTGCCCTCGCCTCGCTGCTCTTGGCAGGAGCCGGGCAGGCAGAGCAGGCCAGGTGGAGAGGAGGAAACGGGGCGAGACAGCTCTGGCGTGCCCGGCTGTGTGCGGGCAGGGCTGTGCCCCTCGCTGCCCGCCCGTGCTGCAGGGCGGGTGGCAGCAGAGCCTCCCAGCAGCCATCTGCACTGCTGGGCAGCAACCGAGGGGCTCGGCTGGCTGGGAGGGCTTGTGGGGGTCAGGAGGTCCTGGGGACAGCAGGAGAGGCTGTGGTTCTGAGTGGGGCAGGAAGAGGGAGAGAGTGGAAAGCAGCCAGGCAGGGAGGAGAAAGCAGCTTGGCATCAAGCTCCCCACATTGCAGTGCAACAAGGTTCAGCTTTTTAATGGGTGCAAGGCCAGTAGAATTCTTAGGTCGAAAGAGACCTTTCAGATCATCCTGCACTGCCAGGGCACCACTAAACAATGACTCTCAGCACCACATCTCCACAGCTTTGAAACCCTTCCAGTGATGGGGTCTCCACCACTGCCCTGGGCAGCCTATGGCAGGCTTGGACAACCCTTGTGGTGAATAAATTGTTCCTCAGCTCCAATCTGAACTTCCATGGTGCAACTTGAGTCTGATTCCTCTTATCCTATTGTTTGTTCCTTGAGAGAGAAGACCAACAACGTCTGCTTTCATCCTCCTGTCAGGGAGATGTCAGGTGTGGGAAGGTCTCTCCTGAGCCTTCTTGTCTTCAGGCTGAACAACCTCATTTGGATGCAGTGGGGTCAGATGTTTTGTGTTTGACATGGTTTGGTGGTGACCTGGCAGTGGCTGTTTAGGTTTTTTCCACCCTAATCAATTCTGTGATTTTCTGCTGGGGCCATGGGCGAGATGTCCCCTTGCCTTCTGTCCTCCTTTTTTAGAGCAAATGATCTTAAGACAAGCCAGCCCCAGGTGAAGGCAATTTCTTCCCAAGTCTCCAAAAAATTAATGGCCTGAGAGAAGCTGGCTATTAAGTGGCTGGACCAGGCTGAATTGCACCTCCAGGCTTTCTCTGCTGGTGTGACAGCGACAGCCTTCATAGGGCTGTGCCTATCTATTATGTGAAGGAACTCTTAGAGAGCAGTGTCACTGCTGGGGACATTCCAGCCCAGGACAAGGTTACCCTGTGCCCCCAGCAAGGAGCACAGCAGCCACTTGGCTGTTGCTTGAGGAAGCCAGAAACACCAACTACCCTATTTCCATCTCCTTTGATGCAGCCAGCAGTCTGTTGGGCCTGGGTACTGAGGGTTTCTTTTGGAACAAACAGAAAATTTCAGCTGCCTTTCCGATGTTTTGACAGCTTTTTGGTTGTGGTGGTTTTTTTTTTTTTTCATATATCTATATTTTTTTTTAGTGGGACTCAAACTGTTTTGCAGAGAACTTGCAGGGCTAGGATGAAATGTTTGTGCTGGGAAATCAGCCATCTTCAAAAGGGCTCCTGTTCCCTTGCAAAACATTTGCAGAGTTTTCATCTGCGCGTTTGGCTCCTCTGATACGAGGCAGGAAGCGTCCTGGGAATTGTCTTCCCATTGGTTATTCTGCTGTCTCTGCTCCTGCCTTGCCTCTGCTAGGAAAGAGAAAAAGGCAGAAAGGAGAATAATTCCAACCAGCCACCAGAAAAAAACCCCAAACATCTTCTGTGCTGCAGGTCTTGCTGGGCTTGGTTGGTTCTGGTCTAAACAAGGGTATTGATCTCAGACATCAGATTGCATGATACTGGTTGAATGGCCAAGGTCTCAGATCAGGGGGGTTGGAGGAATTTTTTACCATCCCTGAGTGCAAAGCAGTTGTCTCAAATTTCCCTTCCTGGCTGCATGTAGTTTACTATTATTATTATTATATGCTTATTAAAGTCCATGACCAAAGTGGACCTTAAACTTCTGTCGCTGCCTGGGAGAAGATGGATGATTCCTGCACGGGTCTGAGCAGAGAAAACCAAGGATAAAACTTCCTTCTTTGGTAGTTAATAAAGAAGCCTGGAAGGTGGTTTCCAAGGCATGAATATCGAAGGGCCGAGCT
This sequence comes from Corythornis vintsioides, assembly GCA_025447755.1. Lineage (NCBI taxonomy): Eukaryota > Metazoa > Chordata > Aves > Coraciiformes > Alcedinidae > Corythornis > Corythornis vintsioides. Next base: position 15,666 of record JAOEGS010001840.1, on the reverse strand, counting down.
GCCTGGCTCTGCTGCTAAATTATAATCTAGCAAAGGAGAAGCCTCCTGAGGAGCTGGGAAGTGATCACAGCCTATAAGTACCTTCCGAGTGACACTGGAAATGAGAAAGGGAATTATTCATGGTCTCCAAAGGTGGTAGGACAAGGAGCAGTGGCCTGGAGCTAAGGAAGGGAAAGTTCTTCTCTGCTTGTCCATTAAGAAAGTGCCCCGGGAGAGTCCCTGGGGAGGGAGCTCAGGCGCCGGCTGGCAGCGAGGGAGACGAGTCCTTAATGGAGATGATGAAGGGAAGGATCTTTAGACAACTTGAGGGGTCAACCTGTTGACCCAAGCCGGCTCTCTCCTGGCCCTGTGGTCTATATGGTGCCATGATAAATTCCACTTACCCTGCTTTACTGCAGGCACTTTATAGCCTGACTTAATGGCTAGGAAATCTCTCCAGTCGACTGCTCCCCTTAAGATGAGAGGACTGTCTCTGATCCTTGGGTTTAAGCAACATTTCACTGTCTGCAAAGGGATGATGCCTTTTTATGAGCTTTCCTCCCAGAGCCTGGACTTTTGAGGACCTGGCTTCTCTTTGCCACTGACTTTTTTCCCACCCTGACCTTGCTCCGGCCCCGTTGCCTGGCAGATTTGCACAAGCTGCCTTCGGGAGCACGGCTGCAGAGTTCACATCCTCACAGGGATTTCTTAGCCATGGTGCTATTAGAGCTGAGATCAGTAGGAGGCAGGGGGCTGCCTGATGGTGCCCTGACCCCTTTTGATACCAGCCTGGAGAGCAGGAATCCGCTGCTGAGGGTGCAGAGGATGATGCAGGCAGCAGCACATGGTGCTACCAGCCCTCCTGCTTTTACTGTGGGTCTCCTAGGTCTCATCAGAGCTGATGTTTGTCTTTAACTGGCATCACCCGGCTGCTCAGGAATTAGGGCTTTTCTTTTCACAGCAGCTTTGAAATGCAAGGGTTGCAGAAAAAAAGCATGGCAATCTGACTGGAACTTGTAGGCTCATAAAACCAACCCATCTTCATTATGACTGGTTTCGTTTTAGATGGCAAAAGAAAGGTTTGGGGTGGAGGGTGTCTAGCTGGGAGCAGAGGAGGTACAGAGGTGCTCTGGGGAAGGGTTTTGAAGGGGTGCAGTGATGTGCTGGTTTGAGGTGGTGGTGGACAGATGCTTTGATGTTCTCCGGCGATGGGGAGCTTTGACTCCTTAAGAAGATCAGTGATAATTCAGGGGGGGGTGGCATTTAAAGCAGCACCAAGGCTGGGTGGCTGTGTCCCTGCACTGCTGGGCTGGGACAAGCAGCGTGTCCAGCAAAGATGCCCCCGAGTGGGGGTGAGTGGGTGCGGGCAGCATCCTTCCAACTTGCCTCTAGGCTGTGCTCCCCGAGGAGCCTCCACCTTGCCTCAGCCCAAGTAGCACATAAATGCCAGAGGAAAGTGTGTCCCTTCTCAGAGGCTGCTGCAGTGAACTGTTAGCAGGCGAGGAACCGTCGCCATCGGCGGCTTTTTGTTAATGTGATCTGAAGGGTCCCCTCGTGAACGTGTCTGGAGTTGTCCCGGCTCTCCCCGCAAATGCAACCTGCAGCGTGAGAGCTCCTGATGATGTTGTCAGTTTGGAGGGAGATGAGGGAGGCCAAAGGCTTTTTTTTTCCAGATAAATGGATTTTTCATCGGGAAAATGTAGATCTAGATGATGACTGATCACCTGGAAGGATATCTGTGGTTTGGCTGGCTGATGGCTAAGCCAGGAGGAGTTGTCCTTGTTGGGAGTGGGAAGGCCCCACCTCAAGCCCACCTAGAAGGCAGCTTGCCATGCTGTGCCACATTTAAAGGGAGCTTGTGAAACCCAGGTGACTCTTGCAGGAGCTGGGAGGTAACTGAAATCTCCTTCTTGTATTGGTTGAAATGATGCTTCCAAGGGAAGGGGGGAAATAATTCCATTTTATGGAAATTGCCCCAGACAGGTGGTGGCTGCCCCATCCCTGGAACCATTCCAGGGAGGTTGGATGGGGCTCTGAGCAACCTGCTCCAGTTCTGATGCCCCTACTTCCTACAGGGGTTTGGACCAGATGAGCTTTTAATGTACCTCCCAACCCAAAACATTCAGTGATTCTATGGAATTTTACTTTTTGGGAGTTTCTGCTGAGATGGAAAAGTTCAGGGATATATATTTTTTATTTTTTTTTTTACACTTAAAATATATATATTTGAGTTTCAGTGGATTTCCATTTTCTAGCAGCCCTCTGTGAGATGCTGTTTCTGCAGGCAACGTATGACTTCTTTCCCCTCAGGAAATTTTCTAATATCAATTTAATTTTGACTCTCACAACTGCATCTATTCCGCGGGGAGCCTACTCTACAGCCTCGCCAAGAAAGTGTTTCCTCTTAGCTGCGAGTTCATTTTCCAGTTTAAAAACATGATTCAGTCACTCCTAATGAAAGATATAATCAACTTGCAGGCTTCATGGCTTAGCTGAGCCCCTAATGGAGATGGGGAAGCTGCTCCTGCAATAGCTAAACCCTTAATTTCCCATTTCTCACCTTGTGAAGGATGGGTTTCACTGGGTTGGAACTACACCCAGAGGGATTGCAGCAGGTTGGGTTGAAAATACATCCAGAAGGACCACAGCAGGTTCACGTGGCTGCAAACCCAGGAGTTGCTCCTTGGGGATGTGCTCTTGAATCCTGCAGGGATTTGCCCTCCTCTGTAATTGCAGTGATGCAGTTCTCCACAGACTCTGCACAGCTTCTGCAGGAGCAGAGGATGACAGAATTTGGCCCAAGTAGACAACAAATAAAAAGAAGGGGGGGGGGGAAGCAGCAAAAAACCCCTGTGTCCCATCTGATTGTGTTTTCATGGCCACACTTCTGCTCTGTGTGTTTTTGGAGCTCCGGGGGGAAACTCTCTCATTGCAGTGATGTGCTGAGCAGCAGAAAAGGGTTGGGGGTGTTGGGAGACCTGGCTGAATTCCACTGTGGATACAGGGCCATGTGTCCCCTCCTCACCCTCGGGGGTGAGGGAAATGCAAACAGCACCAAGCAAATAAAACTGGGGAGATCTCTGAGTCACATCAGGTCTGTCTGCCTGACTGGGCCTGGGCTCTGCTGAGGAACCTGAGTTAGTTTTAAATAAGCTTGTGCGGCACCAGAGATCCAAATGGGATCTGGTGGAGCTGGCTGAAAGTTAATCAGCTGAATATTTACCTGGCTTTGTGGTGGAGGAGCCCTGGGCTGGTCTTGGGTGCAGGTTGAGCTCAATGGACAAAAATCCCATTGACTCGAAAGGCAGCATCTGGAATGTGTTTCTGGAGAGGGGGCTCAGGGTTGAGATGTTGTGGGGCTGCTCCTCCTGAGCCTGTCCCTTGTTCAGGGTGGCTTGTCCCTCCATCACTGCCTCAGAGGAGACGTGGTGCTGCCAGGAAATACCCAAAGGACCACAGCATGCTGAGATGTGTCAGGGCAGGGGAAGGGGCTCTCAGGGTGAGCTCAGCCCTTCCCCAGAGCTGGATGGTCCCTCTCTGCAATGAGCTTTTAGGTTCCCTTCCCCGCAGCTGTGTTCAACACCGTAGTAGTCTAAAAAGAACCAAAACTTTCAGAAATTGAGAAATCAGCAAAAGCTCCAAATCTTCCCCCTCCAACCCCCCCCAAAAAACCCCAATCAAAACAGATGAGCCAACAGAAATGTTTAATTTAAATATTTGGGTACAAATGACCTGACAATCCAAACAGGGAGGCATTTTGAACCATCACTTGAGCTTTTTGCTTAGAAAATATTGAAGCCTTTCAACCTGACAGTTTCAGAACTCACCCATAAAGCTTCTGAAGTGAAAAATTAATCCGAAGTAGCCTCTTTTTCTGCTTTTCAAAAGCAGATTGGCTTTTGATGAATGTTTATACCTCCTCAATAGATCCCAGCCAGCCCAGCCCAGCTCTTCCCCCGTGCCTGCTCTGAATCCCTGGAGCACCAGAGGGTGGATGTGCCCGTGGGCTGGGCTGGGCATTAGCCTGTCTCTGGACATTGCCTGGAGCATTTCCATTCCTACCTCTTCTCCTTTTGCTGCCCCTGTCAATCCATCCTTCCTTCTTGCAACTTCTGCTGCTGCCTTCATCCCTCCAAATCTACCGTATGAGGTTAGGCATGAAGTGGAGAGTTGTAACATATAATAGCAGGGCTGTAATTACCTTACCAACACAGTGTAATTACCCTGTGGTAAGGCTTTTGAATAACCTCATCACCACCTGCTAGTCCCTCTTAAGTGGCATTTCTCTCCATTTCAGCTGTAAGGTTCCCTGAGTCTCCACAATTGTGGCTTTGGCTTCTCCGTCAGCATGGCCACGTGGTTTGAACATTCGGTGGCACCACCAGTTTTTGCACTTGCTCTGTAATTAATCTGTGACCATGGGAGCTGGCCTTGGAGTGTTACGAGTGTACGGGAGATTAGAGGTGTGGAACGCACAGCTACGGTGCAGTCCCACTGTGATCACTGGGAATGGCACCCCTGGTGGGGTGTTGTGGTGGGGGCTGCTGGCACCGGGGTCAGTTGGGCAGAGGGAGCTGAGCCACAGCAGATCCCTCCAGCCAGGCACAAACAGGAGCTGGTTCTGTCCGTCTGTCCATCCCGCTTGCAGCTTGGAGTCTGGCAGCCCAGGCTGGACGTGACTAAGTGGCACCACTCCTCAAACTTCAGGTCCAGCTTGATGAGCGACCTGCTGCTAATTGCAGACCCCCTCGTGCATCTCCATCCTGCCTCCTCCGTTAAATCAGCACAGCTATTGTCCCTGCCTTTTGGAGCTGGCCGAGATTCACAGATGACGAGCACTGCAACATCATGGATTTTTATTATTATTAAGCTCCCAGTGACTCTTTCCCTGTCAGTGTAATAGGGCTAATGAAATGTCCCCAGCGCTCATGGGAGCTGGGAGGACAATTTGGTCTGGTTCTCCATAGCATTTGGAAGAGGCGAATCGCTGGTGGTTGTTATTTATTGCGGGTCTGGTTTACTTAGTGCTGCCTTTATTGAGTCTGTCTCCCACTCGCAAATGCCGAATGCGGTTCCCAGCGCCGCTCCCGATGCCAGGGAACCTTCCTGATGCCGCCGAGCTGCCTGCGAGTTGCCAGCTGGACTTGCCGTGGACTCCAGCTCAGGACAGTGGGCCAGGTTCCTCCCTGGTGTAACATCATTGACTTTAATTAAGCTACGCCAGGGAGGAATTTGGCCCGCCTCGTTTGCTAGCTGTGCACTGATGCCAGTCAAAAGGCACTGCGGGTGCCAGCAAGGGCTCTGACAGCCCCATTTCAGCGTGGGACAAAAGTCCCTCAATCTTTGTTTGGTGTGGGGCACCAGTGTCTGCTGGACAGGGAGAGAAGGGGGAACTGAATGACGTGCTCATTGTAGGGCTTCACATCTCATGGATTTGTCTCCCTGTCCTCTTCCCTGACTGCCTGAAGGTAGACAGAAAAAACAAAGCAAGAGGGGAAAAAATGGGCAGCAGATCCTTAAATAATATGAGGTCTGACTGAAGTCCTCCGGATCAGACCCAATTTGCTCATTACATGCTTGTAATTGACATCAGAGACATGTGCTCAGAGCAAAGCCTCATCTCCCCTTGGCAAAGTTTACCTCGTCACAACAACACATCCCCCTGCAGGGCTATTGTAGAAGAGCCCCCTTTCTCCTTAACCCCAGTCCTCACAGGGTCCTGTAGCCCCGGCATCTCCCAGTTTGGTGACAGTCACTTCAGTAGCATCACCTCAGCCCCCACTTGCTGGGGAGGTGCTGGACCCGCCGTCACCCCCACCAGCAAGAGGCCAGGCAGCGCTTCCCCATCCATCGCCTCCCAAATGCTGCCCGGAGGCGGCCGCTTCCTGGGGAGATAATTCAGTTGCCTGGTTCAAAGCAGAGGGAAAGTTTCTGTGCTGGCAGATCTGGGGCAGAGTTTAAGAGCGTCTGTATTTTCTCCCGCGCCGTCTGAAGTGAGGCACATCCAAGGCTCACAGCCCTTGGCTTTCATCCGCCTCACCGCAGGCGTTTACGAACCGCTCGCCTCTGAATCAGCTCTCCCATTGCAGTATTTCCTGGGGTGCTCTAGAGAGTGGCTCTTGCTCTCTAAATGCAGCCTTATTTAAAAAAATAATAGATCATTAAGTCTAAATGCCTCTTAAGTTGTGCTTTTTAGTGCATCCTCCCCCTCAGTCTGCTGAGAAGGGTGGTTGGTGATGGGGGTAAGGCAGGCGCTGAGATGAGGGTGAGGTGGGTGCTGGGATAGAGTGAGGCAGGCGCTAGGATGAGGGTGAGGCAGGCACTGGGATGAGGGTGAGGCGGGCACTGGGATGAGGGTGAGGTGGGCACTGGGATGGGGGTGAAGTGGATGCTGTTGGATGCAGAGGGATGTATCTGAGACTCAGACACACAGAGGTCTGCATCTCCCACCATCTCATCAGGGTTCAACGTGCTGCCACCCTGCTGGCTTCCCTGCTGGCACTGGGGTCTCCCCAGTCCAGTCCTTTTGCACTTGTGTCTGCACAATCGGGTTATCTGAGGACGCAGAGTGCGGAGAGCAGCAGGTTTGGTGACAGCAGGGACATGCATGGAAAAGCTGTGGTGCAAACAGTTGGAAACTGATAACTTGTAGAGATGCCTTTGCCAGGAGGGGTTGGGGAAAAAATAAATAATAAAATAGACCCTGTAAATTCACTTTGTTTTGATATTCAAATACTCCTTTCGGAGTGGTGTGTGCGCTAATGTGTACGCTGGTGTTATGGCATTATCAGAACAAAATATTCAGCTGATTCCTAACAGAATTTGTGTTTCACAAGCTGCTTGGAAATGTTGGCTTGGAAACAGAAGCGTAGCATTAAGAGCCTCTTTCTCCCAGAGGGTAATAACCAGCCCTGAGCTTCTCTGCAAGGCTGGGTTTTGGAGAGTGGGATCCAGGTGAGAGCTCCAAAATCCCTGCTACAGAGGGGCACAGTGCAAACCCCCCTTCCTAAATAAAGAGCAGGAGCAGCTCCCAGCCCCTCCTGCCCTTGGTCCTTCTTCCACCCATGCTGACCAGCTGTGGAGAAGGCACAGTGGGATGTGCCACGCTGTTGGGAAATGGCAGCTCTGCTTCTGCTGTGCTGATGGCCTGACCACACCCATGTCAGCATCCCAGCCCATCTCCCCTCCACTCTCCTGACAGCTCCTCGGCTGAGACCGGGTCGAGGCTCTTAGGCCTTCATTCCCACCGAAATGAGCAGCAAATCAATGCAGGCCTAATAAAAGATGATTGGAAATTGCTAATAGGAGCGTGGGAGAGCAGCCCTACCTCACAGAGCCAAGATGAGTATGGATTTTCTGGTGCCAGGGACTGTAAACACTTCTGAATTCCCCAGGGAGCCCCAGATGCTCACCTTCTCCCTTTTGCCCTCGGCGTTCTGCAGCCTTCAAAAAGGAGCCTGGTAATGATCTCGATTAATTAACCAGTGGTGCCAGGGAGGTCTCAGCCTGCCTGCTGGGGTGGGAAGGAGTGATCTGGGGCAGGGGGTATGGCGGGTACCTGATCACCTGCCCCCTTCCTGCCCTGGCCAGAGTGGTCCCCATCCCAAGGGGGATAAAGCTGGTCAGGGAGCAAGACAAGGGCTGAAAGGTCCTCACTGCCTGGGTGCTGGGCTTCACTTTTGTCTCCCAGCAGCTGCTGGTGCCAGAGGTGCTGTATTTATGGACTCGCATCCCCCAGCTCCTCTCCCTCCAGCAGCCCCGTGCCAGCAGCCAGGGTCCCGGCAGCCTCCCCGTGGCTCATAGATCACCGCCGATAACCACGCTCCCCTGCAGCCAGACCCCCCCACACCTTCCGCCCTCCGTGGTGGTGCTGCTGGGGAATGATGGATGAAATCCGGGTCGGTTTGATTCATACGGGCTGCGTTCACCTTGCAGAACAGCCTGTCACCAAAAATAATAAACCTCCTTGTTTTAATACCCGGAGAGGCTGTTGGACGGGCGGCAGGACGGGTTTAGATCCTCTTCCAAGGAAAGAGGCGCTTGTGAGAAAGACGGATGGCGAGCCACGGGATGGCTGCACCGGCGGTAAATAACCATTAGAGCCTCGTCTGGAGCCTGCGGCGGGGAGCGGGGTCCCGTCACGCTCCGGGTGGCGCTGGTGCTCCGCAAGGGACCGCTCCTGACCCACGGTCAGGGTCCGGCAAAGAGCGGGGAGGTTGCCGGTGTGCAACCAAGCGACCTGTCCCTTGTCACCCAGGAGGAACGGTGGCATGGTCCGAGATGCTGGGGCTCTGCAGCTGCTTCACACAGGCTGTGGATCATCAGCACTTAGTTCAAGGGGGGCTTTGCCAGCAGAGGCAGAACCCTGCCAGGCAACCCTTGCTGTCTCCTGCTCCAGCGTGAGGTGCCCAAAAGGCTCCGTGCCCTGCACATGGTGCTGAGGCAAAAAGTAATAAGGGGAAGGGGGGAGTTAACAGCGTTTATTGAACTGCAAAAAAAGGTTGTTTTTATATCCCTTTATTGGAATATAAAGACAGCTTTTATAACCTTTTAAAGGGGTGTAAAAGCAGCTTGGAGACTACAAAGCTCACTCCAGATGAAGGCAGGCAAAAAAAGAAAGGGAAGGGAGGAGAGCAAATATCTACTGGCCCTAAGGACAGAAGTACCAAGAGCAGTGGTGGATGGGGGTGGTGGGACCCCAGCTCCAAGCTGGTGCCCGTTTCAGGGAGGTTTGGAGCCCTGGCTGCCATTAGCAGCCCTGGCTCTGGGTTTTGACAAGTGTTCTCCTCTCTGCGACTGCAGAGCTGGTTCCTCAGGGCTCTCTTGGGAGGGGGTAGGTGTCACACTTAATGAGCTAACCTCTTTTATTTCCCTTTCCTTCCTGGTCTTCTGTGAATAAATACTGCTTTGGCTTCGTTCCTCCTGGAACGAGGGAGGAGGGAGCCCCTAAAGGTCTCTCTTTGAGGCTGGAGGAAAAGTGTGCTCTGCAGACCATTCCAGGTCTCTCCTGTGACACCCAACCTCCCTGGTGGGACTGTGGGACTCCAGGGTGGACCATCTCACAGACTTGTTGGCCTGGGCAGAGTCAGTTAATTTTGGCATCTGTTTGGATCTGAAGCTGGAGCACTTATGGGCAGTGTATACTGTTGTCCCCGCTGCTGCCTCTGTGCCATGGGGTTCACTGCCTCCTTGCTCTTCCCAACCAGTGGGTCCATCTGTGGTGGAAAGCAGGATCTTCACAGCCAGGAGGAAGCTCCTTCCACCTCCTCCAGGGCTCCTGGATGATGATGTGAAAGCGTGTGGCGTTGCAGGCGGTTACAGCCCAGCACCTCGCTCTGCCACGCTCCTTCCAAGACAGCAGAGGGTTTTCTCCATCCAGATGTGCCTTTTCCTTTCCCTTGTTCACGCAGCGGTCGGTCTGACGCGACATTAAAAGAGGAGAGTGACCTTTACATGGGTCTGCAGCTCAGGGAAGGGCAGAGCTGAGCCCCCATCTGCGGCGAGGCACGTGTGGAATACGGCTGGGGCGCGAGCCTCGGCTATCCCCACGCCAGCTCCCACATAATAAGCTTCCAGAGATAATGCTGTAGGGCCGTGGAGAGGACGGAAACAGAAGCAGCTGCTTCTAATTTCACTTCATGGGGAGGGAGGCGATGCTGAGAGCACCCCGCATTCTCTGCACATATTTTTCATCATTATAGGCAGAAATGCCAGAGCGGTGACAGATATTAATGCAGTTCACGCCGGGAGAAAATCTTCTTTCCATCAGACTCCATGTGCAGCAAGAGGGCAGTGCCATTTTCAACCCTAGGGAGGATATGTTTGAAAGGTGACGTGTTTTTTACTCGGAAACTTTTATTCCAAGACAAAGTTCGGTTTGGAGAAAGGGCACCTGAAACCATCCCGCTGGGGGCCGTGGGGTCGCTCGGTGCCCGCGCCGCAGAGCCGGGTGAAGGCGGGTTTGTGGCAGGGCTGGGAATTAATCCAGATCCTGGTGTAACTCAGATGACCCTCTGCAGTCTCACCGTGGGGCTGTCATCGCACCACGAGGTGGTTTTGGGGACCTGGGGTCCCCTCTCGCCCGGCCCGCGGCGATGCTGTGAGGTCTGTGGACACACTCTGCAGAGGGCTGCGCTTCCTTGCACCCCTCAACCTCCTTTTATTTGCTTATCCCACTAAATATTCATCAGTAACATTTAAGACAAAGGAAAGAGATAATTACAAGGGGAGAGTTTTTTTGCAGTATTAAAGGTTAACAGAATTCTTGGCATTTGTGCCTTGTCGATCTCCATATAATTATGCTCATTTCCCAGAATTCAGAGGCGACTGTGCCTGTTAACGCTCAAAGATGGTACCCCGGGAATTAAATTTATGAGATCGTTTCTCAAAATCTTCAGATTCAAACCAAGCATCTTGCCTAATGGCATGACTATTATTAATATTATTCTTGGATGCAAAGCGCCGCGAGGGTCAGAGGACCAGTAGCAAAAGGCAAATTGATCCAGGCAGACAGCAGCGTGCCCAGCTTTTGTTCCCAAGGAGCTCTCTGGCAGCTTGGCAGCCCTGGCGCTTTCTGAAGTGAGACTGAAGGTTGGCAAAAGATGGGCCCCACAAAAGCGTGGCCGTGGAGGTTCGAGGTACATCTGAAGCAGCCCCTTGTTTTTGGCTGTGGCTGGTGGGGAGCCAGAAAGCAAAGCTTGGATCTCACCCCCCCTGGTTTTGGTAGGTGAGTGATCCAGGTCCAAAAGCATCTGCGGGCAAAAGGCAAAGCAGCGTCTCCAGGAGCCTCTGGTTTTCAAAGCTGCCGAACACCTGGCAGTGGGTTGGGGTTTCAGGGAGAGCGGTTGAACATTCTCAGTGCCTTCCATGGAGGCATTGCAGGAGCTCTGCTCTTCATGGCTGCTGTTGTTTAAACTTTGGGGTCTAAATCAAGATACCTCAACTTTTCCTGCTGTCCACGCTGTCTGGTTTGCGTGGACCGAGTGGCTTTCTGCTGGGAAAGGGCTTGGCTGGGGAAAAGGAGGTGGTGAGGGGGTGAATGTGGTAGTAGGCCAGCATCAGCTGGGCATCTTCACTCAGTCCCTGCAAACCAGGGTAGAAAGAAGAAATATCCCAGAGGAAAAGCTGGACCTCTGAGACTGCTGCACATCCCTGCCTGAGCTTGTGTCCAAGCTGCATCTGTAACATCTGTGCATCCCGAAGGATGCTGTTGCACATCTCTGTGTGCCTTAGGGATGGCAGTGCTGTATGGGCTGGGGTAGCTAGTGGTGAGGCTTTCCTCCTGCCCAGGCCACTTTCTGGGCTCCCTTTTGAGATGCAGGGAGGTAAATCCTTTGCTGTCTTGAACTTTGAAGCCCCATCTTGGGACAGGCTCTTGCAATCTTCTGCAGGGCAGCTGCTCCAGTGAGCAGGAGGCTGTTGCAGCTCAGTCAGGGGTGCCCTGGAAGGAGTTAACTCGTGCTTGAAAATCCCCAGGCTCTGAGCACGGGGAGTGACAAACCCAAGCCCAGCAGTTTTTTAAAGGGCAAACAAAATGTTCTATTTTACGATAGAGCTCAGGCAGAGCAGGCAGCGGGGCAGCAGATCCCGGTGTGGCTTTAGGGGAAGGCTCCCAAAAGCACACTTCATTTGAATTTAATGGGATGGTTCCTGTAAGTTTATATAAATGCCAGTTAAATATTAACGGCGCCTTTAGTGGGGTTTAATGGGGTCTCCGGTGTTTTTTGAGCACGACGAAGAGGGTGCTGGTAGTCACCGCCCGCCTGCAGAGGGCTGAGTGCCCATGAGGATGCTTCTTGCATTCACAAAACTGGCCTAGAAACGTCCCCGAAGAGGCGATTTCTCCAGCTCGGCACAGAAAAATGCCTTTGGGGCGAGAAGGGCTCAAAATGGCTCCAGCCGCCGAGTGAGCCTCTCGATCATTGTTTCTTAATTGGGGCCACCATTAACGAAGGGATAAATGAGTCAGCGGAGCCCACGTCTTTTGTGTCTGCCCTGAATGGTCGGAGACATCGAGGGCTCGGTAGTTATTCAGGAAAATCTCCCCCGGCCTCGTGTGTCATTCACCTGACTAATGCCAAGAAAATGAAGCACTTTTTTTTTTCTTTCTTTCTCTCTTTTTTTTTTTTTTTCTTTGCAACTCTGGGCTTATTGGATAATAATGTGGCGTGTGATAGCACGAATGGGGTTGTGAAATCATGTTTTCAGTTTGAAGGAGGGAGAATGGCTCGAGCATAAATTATGTTTCTGATCATATTTGGCCTTTTCAGATTAAAAATAAATTTCCACTTTGGGGGTTATCGATTGCCATCTATCAGCTTCCTGAAAAGGAAAAAAGGAATTAAAAGAAAAATCTGGCTGTACAAATTGCCTCGCTATGACCTACTTATTGAAAGTAATTTTCTTCTTTTCTTTCTTTTTTTTAGAAATGAAATCTTTGAGTGTGGGGAGGCGTAGCATTGTGTGTCTGTAGATTCACAGGCAGGTATATAGGTGGGGGTTGTGTGGAAGGACCTGTCATCTGTCCTTGCGAGCTGCTGTGAGCAGAACAGATGCTAGAACTGTGCTAGATGTTTCTGAGAAAGAAAAAAAAAAAAAAAAAAGCTGCAGTTGTGTTGCTTTACTTGATAGAGGAACCTTAACTGCATTTTTGCATCTGGTTGTCAGCCTTTGGGACCACTCAGATCTGCACATTAGGCACTTCAGGCTTGGTTTGGCTCAGAAAGCCTGAGGCTGGGGCAGCATTTGCTGGAAGGCTCCCAGGCCTGGCAGAAGGAGCTGGGGTCCCTTGCACGGGCTGTGGGAGACACTGGCCTGGGCCAAACGCCACCTTCTTCTCCTGTTTTGGGTCTGGTTTGCTCTCTGCTCTTCCCCATCCTCAGATACCCCCCCATCTGAGCCCTCCCAAAGAGATGCTCCTCTGCAAAGCAAACCCACAAGCTCTCGCTCCTCCTAACCCCTGCCCTGCTCCTTGGTTTCCACATCCTCCCTGCCATCTCCCTCGGGAAAATCCTTCCCTTGCCTCCATCCCCACCAGAGCTCCTCTTCCCGGCGCCGTCCAGAGCGATGCCAACCTTCAGTTCCCTGCTCGTGGTCTCTGCCAGGAGAGGGGGGTCTTTAGCCTTGCTGGAAAGAAGGAGGTTGAGGAGATGGATACGGAGATAAATATATACCTGGAGAGTGCCTGTGCTTTGCACGTTCTGTTTGTCTCCTGCCTGTTGCTCGCAATAGAAAGGAGGGGGGAAAAACCCCCCAAAAAGACTTTTATCTAAGTATGAAGAAAGGGAGGAAGCTGAAAGCGAGAGGCTGCGTTTCGTGCTCAGATAGGTGCTGCTTTGCAGGCAGCTTAGCCCGTGCGCGGCAGACTCTTCTTCTGCTGTGGTCAAAAACCACCGAAGGAAGAAAGCCTCTCTCATCCCCAGAGGAGGCTACAAAGCTCTCTTTCTCTGCCTGCTGAACCTTCACAGCTGGACTCAGTTGCTGGCTCCTCTGCTGCTGGAGCAACTGAATTATTTAAAGGAACCTTGATTTCGTTTTCTCTTTGCTGTTTTCGTGCCTTGTGTTTATTGTCTATAGATATTTTTATAGTCTGAAGCAATTACAGCTGTCAGAAAAGAGAGGAGCTGTGACAGGCTGATTTATATGTACGTCGTATGTATGCAAGAGAGGGAGAGCCGGAGATAGACCAGGGATTCTGCTGGGCTTTAGTATGCAGGAGCTGGCAATGCTGGATTGAAATTCCTCGGGATTCTCAAACAAAGCTGATGATCTCCTAACAATGGGCCAAATCCAGACCTTGGGAGGGCTGAAGCTGCTGGCGGGTCACGTTCTGCCCCGACCCGGGGCTCTTTCAGTGCAGACAGGTGCTTCCTCTGGTGATTGAAGATGCTCCCGGCAGCCTGGGCCCGAACGCTGCGTTCAGAGGTTAACTGGCTGTGGTTATTGGAATCCCTTTGCTTCTGCTGACACAGAAGGTGGTCTCTGGCCGGCCGGAGGAGCGGCCTTGCAAAGAGAGCAGGCTGTGGGGTGATGAGCCCGGCGATGGCTCCTCGGTGCTGCCCCTCGGTAACGCGGCGCGGTGCCCACCCTGCCGGGAGTGCCTGGGTGCTGCAGCACCCGGGAAAAGCATCTGGAGCCCTTCGCTGGCTCCTGCGCCCCAGCGATGCCACAGCCCGTTGTGAGGAGTTCCACTCCGCCGCTGGTGGGCTCACTCTGCAGTCAGGTTTCAGAGACCTCCTCCCATATCATTTGTCAGTCCAAAGCATCTGCTGGAGGAAGGAAGGCGTTTACCCCTCCCCTGCCAGAGCAGCCAGGAGCGGAATGAACCGAGGAGATTAAACTCCTTCTGCCAAGAGCTGGGTAAAGCTGCCGGGTCCCCTCTAGGGAAATGCAGGACTTGGGTGGCACATCCCACCAGCACTGAATTCAAGGAGCAAAGAGCCTTCAGGAGAGGGAGAAGTAAAGAGTCTTACAAAGCAATCCCCTTCTCATACAACCTATCAGCACGCACAATAATAATAAAGCTTTATTTGATTGAGTGTTTCCTCTGCCCAGCACAGCTCATAATGTTTTAGAGATTAAATAGCACAGTTAGTGAATTAAGAAGTAGTTTACAGGGGATTCGGAGACTCCAGGGATTAGTAACGGGCTATGGATCCTTTCACATCTAGGTCACCAGTTTGAATCCCGCTCAGGTTGGCAGCGATTTCAAGGAAAAAAAAAAAAAAAGAAAGAAATTGATGCCGTGTAATAGCTGCTGAGTGTGGAGTGGGGAATGGAGGGAGGACTTTTGGATAAGGTCCCACGTCGCAGAGAATTCAGTGGGGACGGCGGGTGGAGGGGTCCAGGTTTCCCTCCAGCAGCTCGGGGAGGGCTCGCAGGGGTGCAGCACCCCAAAAGCTGCAGCTCAGCTGCTGGCTCTGCACTTGCTCGCCTGCTCCAGGACTTGGTGCTGTGACGATGGCTCCCCGGCACCTTTCACCAGCATGAAACTGTGCCTGGAAACATTAATGTGTGTAGCCGCTAGCGGGGGGAAGGGGGAATTACTCGGCATAAGCAAATGCGATATTTGGTAAATTATGAGCTGATAAAAAGTGTGCGGGGACCGTGCTTGCGGCTGGGGAGGAATTTGCCACTTCAGCTCACGCTGTGTGTCTGTGCAGTGCAGGGCACCGGGAGGGCAAGCTCCTGGCTCTCCTCATCATCACCTGCCTGACTCTGGTGGGGGGGGGACTATCGTTCCGTGCCTCAGTTTCCCCTCCTGCGTAGTGGCTTTGCTGCTTAGGGAGGGGATGGTCCAGAGGCAGAGGAGGGTAAATGTCAGAGGTAGTGCAGTGCTGGTTCTCTAGGTGCAGGTAAGCACGGCGGGGGAGCAAAGGGAAAGGGATGGGGGGCTCCTGACATCCCGTCCCCCGAGGAGCGTGGTGTGGTGGGGGTTAAAGTGGGTGTCCTTAGCCCGGGCTGGCGTGTGAAGTACGCGCCGCCGCTTCTCTCTCTCCCCCCTCCCCCCCATCCCCGCCTCTGTGTGTGTCTGTTCGGGGCTGTGCTGGGGGTGCGGGAGCCAAAGTGCCGGTCAGTGATGGAGCCGCTGCCATGACAACCCCGGGAAATCAGCCTCCGCGCCGCCCGGGGATGCTGCCGGCCGGGGCTCGGATGCTGCCGCCGCCGCCGCCGCTTTGCCCGCTCCCG